>WSXT02241372.1:0-13214 GCA_011762715.2 Neuroterus valhalla
GCCCTAGGCGTGCTCAAACTTGCGAGCTGCGCGCGGAGCGCGCGATGAGAATGTGCCCGCGAAGCGGGCAGATTTTTTTTTTGACAAAACACATTTTTGGCTTGAAATTTAATAATTTCTTTGTACAATCAATTGATCAATCTCCTCGATAGGAAATCCATCTTTCTGATTGGAAATTCAACTATTTGATTGAAGTTTTTTTTGTGTTAAAAGCGAAATTTTTTGTTCAAATTCAAATTTTTTCGAAGGAAAATCGAGAGTTTGGTGGAAAATTGAACTATTTAGTTGAAAACCAACTTTTTCGTTGGGACCGCATTTTTCGATAGAGAATTAAATTTTCCTGGTAGGAAATTGAACTATTTGGTTACAAGTTAAACTATTTTCTTGAAAATTTAACTGTTTGGTAGAAAATGAACATTTCAGTCTTCTTGAAAATCTTTTTTTTCCATTTCAATTGATCACAAATATTGCATTGTCAAACTTTGAAAGTGAAAGTTTCTTGAAAAACTCGTTTGAATATTTCAAATCTTTATTTTGTTTACAAAATTATTTGAAACTTACACAGATAAAATAATCAAAAGTTTTCTAAATATATATATATTTTTTTAGGAGAGTTAGCAGAGGAATGTATAGGTCGCTTGGACGATTTATCAACAATCGCCAACGTCCCTTTCAGGGCGAGCACAGTCCTTGTCGGATTGGCAGTGGTAATCGCACTCTTATCAATTTGTGCGATGCTGCTGTTTTTTTTCTGCCACAGCACCACCGTCTATTATATTTGTGCCTGGATGCAAGTCACGTCTGGTAAGAATTTTTTCAACAAACTTAATTCAATGCAGAAATCAGGAAAATATATGTATCTAGAATAAAAATAATTATATTAATAAAGTAATAATAATAATAATATAATGAAAACAGTGAAATTAATAGTTCGAGAAAGGAAATAGATTATTATTTCATAAATATTACTATTCATCTCTCTGGGTTATACTTCAGCGTCGCTAACGTGACCTTATCGATCTACTAGTCTGTTGAAAAAAACTTTATTTTTATGAGAGGAATATTTTTTATTTATATAAAAATCCTTTTTTAAAAACGAGCTTTTTCCAAGCGACGCCAGGCCTCATCAGGTGTACAGAAATGCCAATACTAGAAGAAAGATTCATTATAAATGAATTGGAAAGTTATTTAGGTGTTAGCGGTACAAAATAAATGAACATTAGTATTAAATAACCTACTTACTTTAGGAGTCGTGATTTATAAAGTTTGTTTCGTTGTCAAAGGTTACAGATGAATGTTAAGATTTGTTTTTTTTTTCTGTTTGTTAACATAATTATGTTGTTTTTTGTTCCAATCCTGGACATCTAGAAGCATTTTTTAATGTTTAATTTATTATATATTTGGACAGCACTCCTCCTTTGCTATGCTGGCTGTGCTGCATATTAAGGACTTAAGGAGTGAGGTTAGGTTCGAAACGCTCCTATAGTGCAATACTGACACTAAAATAAAACGCGGGAGATTCTGAAAAATACAATCGTAAGAAATGATGAATCTATTTTTTATTTGTTTTGATTATTAAATTATGATATACGTCACCTGGAACATCTCCTTAAAACTGCGTTTCTTATACTCACACTTCTTACTTAGGATTTTAGCTTTAGTTTTTTAAATCGAAAGGTATTCAGTGTTGTAAAAAAAATTCAAATCTTCAACTTTTGGAGGTGTAGCATTATTATGCATGCAAAAATATAAAACAGTGGATGAATAATTAAAAAAAAAACAATATTGCACTATTTATAGCGCGAAACGCCCGGCTGCAATTCCTAGTAAAAGGTTACTTCATTACCACAATATTCCGTAATCAGTTACCGTTGTACATTTTGTAATCCAATAATTCAAGTCTCGAGAATGAGTCAACAACCATGACCGGAAGAGACGTAATCTTAAAAATGAGTGACTTTCTGCAAGTCTATTTTGCTCGCAGATTTTCCCTTTTCATTGTCCTTGAATCGTTAAGTTTTAATTTTTTTACTCCATGATTATTTTTTTTCAAATCAACCTTCATCTTACTATTTTATATGAACTTTTCGGGTTTGGAAAATCCCTATCGCCTACAGCCGCGATTTCATTAGAAACGCTCGTATTTGTCTGAACATAACGTCAGGGGAGTGGAAAACTGCAGGAAACTGAAACTCTTGAGCGCAGCCGGCTATCGACAGTAAATAACACTGTCAGCCCAAAAGTTGTGTTCGACAGTATTTGCACACAGTTAAAACACGACTGGGCGAGAATCCTTTAGAGTCGCCTACCCGAGTACTGACCAGATCGTTGAATCTGTTCTTCAAGTAAATGAAGATAAGTGGTTGCGTAGTGGGAGAGGAGGATAGTAGGGAAGGAAATGATGGAAAACAAGGAAAAGTGATGGAGAATAAAGTGACGGGTGAGGAGGTGAGGGAAAGCAGGGGGGAGGGGGGTGAGTGGTGGGAATCAGGAGAAAATAATGGAAAGTGAAGAGAGTTAATAAGGGATCGAGGGTAGCATATAAGGGAAGGGAAGATGATTAGTAATGAGGGGCAGTAGGAGAACGAGGACAAGAATTAGGAAGTGGTAGTAAAGGAAGGGAAACAAGAAAAGAGGTGAATGGTTCAAAACCTAGGGAGAAGTGAAGAAAGTGCATTAGGAAATAAGAGAGAATGACTACAATGGGGGGGGGGGGGTATGAGGTAAGAGAGGTAATGAGGCATATTGAGTGCAGGTGAGTTATAAGTTACGGGAAAGCAAACGGAAACGGGAAGGATCGGGAGGGTCTGTAAGAGGTTGGGAAATGAGGGGAGGGAGGAATAGTGATAACAAGGGGAAGCACTGGAAAGTAAGGGTATATTGGGGAAGTCGATGAGGGATCCAGAAGGGGGTATAAGCAGAAGGGAATTGATAGCAAATGAGTTGAAGTAGAGGGAAATGCTAGAGAGTGTAAGGAAATGAGGATCAGGGTAGTAAAAGGTGGTGAGAGGTAGGGAAATAAGGAGAAAGGTTAATGAAGAGAATGAAGGGGAATGAATAGAAAATGAGGGAATAGGATTATATAATGAAGGGAAGTGGAGGGAGGTGATAAGGTGGAATGAGGAAAAATGAGGCATGCTGAGTGATGATGAAGGTTTATCAAGAGGAAATGAAGAGAAGATTTGGAGAGAGGGTGGGTAGTGAGAGGCAGGGAAATGGAAGGAGGAAAAATGGTGAGAATCAATTGAGAGTGATAGGAAATAAGGGAACGTGAGGGAATGGGGAATTATTGAGAATGTTTGGAAGTAAGAGAGAATCATAAGACGTGTGCGACAAAGGGGAAAACGATTGAGAAAGGAAGTGAGAAGTGTAGAAGTGTAGATGGGGGAATGAGTGGAAGCAAGGGGAAAGATTGAGAGGAAATGAGACATAGTGTGGAAAGACGAGTGGTTCGTAAGGGGAATGAGAGAACTTCCGAGAAACGAGATGAAATGAGAGATAATGAGGGAATAAGTCGAAGGCTAGGGAAGAGGAGTGAGAGGTAAGGAAATGAATGGAGGAGGAATTGTGACAATCAAGAGGAACTTATGAGAAATTGAAAATTGTGGGAAGGAAGGGGATATTATGAAGAGTGCGAGGAAAAGAGGATAAGGATGAGGGGTAGTAAAAAGTGGAGAGAAATTGGAGGAGAAAATGATGATGTAAATTTAGAGAAAGTAAAAGAAAATGAGCGGAAGCAAAGAAACTGTATGAAGGAAGAAATATAAGTGAGGAGAGTGATAAGTGAAGATAAGTGTAGTATGGGGTGAGGTTGTAAGAGATAGGGGGATGAGAGGAGGGCAGTAAGGGATTCGAATGAATAAATGGTAAATGATAAGGTGCATGACATGAAAATTTGAAAGGAGATAGTAAAATCTTTCCTAATGAGGATCGTAGGGGACTGATCGGTTGAGAAATGAGAGGAGAAAATAATGGTAGAAATTTAGGAAAAGTGAGTCCTAGGGAAGGGAGGGTAACGAACAATGAGGGTAAGTAAGGGAAAGTTAGGAGAAGTCTGGAGAGGATTAGTGAGAAGAAGGGAAATGAGAGGAGGGGGAATCGTGAAAATTGAGGGCAAGTGATGAGAAAGAAGGGAAAGTGAGAAAATTAGATAATGGAATAAGAGAAAGTGAAGAAAGGGATAAGGAGAAACGACGAGTAGTTTTACATAGTAAGGGGGGAGAGGGGTTAGTAAGACTAATAAGGGAAAGTGAGGGGAAATGAGGAGAAGGGTAGGGGGTCGAGAGAAGTGGTGAAATAAGAGGAAGTTTGATGATGGATGTGTGGAGGGGGGTTTGAACAACTTCATGAACGATACAATAGGCTATGGAAGAATTCAAATCATATTATCTGAAGTAATCAAGGCTAAATACTTGTCAGTGAAATCCAAATGTGAAAGAAAATAGTAAAATCTTCTCTGATAAGGATAGTAAGAGTAGTAAGGGGTTGAGAAATGCGAGGAGAAAAGAATAGTGAAATTTAGGAAAGTAACAGAAAATCAAGAGAGTGAGGGATGTAATGAGAAAATAGGTAGGAGTAAGGTAAGGTAAGTAATAACGAACAATGATGGGAAGTAAGGGGAAATAAGAAGGAGTCTGGACAGGCATAGTGAGAGGGGGGGAAATGAGAAGAGAGGGAGTCGTAAGAATAGAGGGGAAGTGATGGGAAATGAGGGGATTTGAGGGAATAAGATGATGGAATGAGAAAAAGTGAGGGGAGAGATAAGAGAAAAAGAGGAGTAGTTATACATAGTGAGGGAAGAGAGGGGTTAGTGAGGGTAATGAAGGGGGGTGAGGGGAAATGAAGAGAAGTATGGAGGGTAGTGAGAAGTGGTAAAATAAGAGGGATTGTGATGATGAAATGTGTTAAGGAGATTTGAACGAGTTTTTGAACAATTCAATAGACTCATGATAAACAATCTTAGATGTATTTGAGTTAAATATAATTAAATTATCAAAGGCTTAGTACATACTTGTCAATGAAGCATTGTCAATCAGCATGTGGAAGAAGTCTTTCGTGAGTTACAATTGAAAAAGTGAAGGGTAAACCACGAGAAATATGAAAAAATGAGGCGAGGCTGTCGACTACTGGAATTTGTGGTGATTCGAGCGTTACTGATATTTATACACGATTATTTTAACGCCAATAGGAAATGTTTAGTCACGAGATTATCAGTGAAAGACTGAATGTATTAACTGTACTTATGCTTTTACATTCTGAATTTTAGTATGTAGTTGTAACGTAAATTTACAGTTAGAGAAGCAATGTCCCATGTTCCTTTCACTCTCCGACCTCGCCTAGCTCTGCGAAAGAAGAAGAACTGCATTGCTTCAAAAAATGCCGAATTAGAAAGGTCATGATACACTTAGCCTCCCACGACAAAAATATAAATATTTTGTTGAATATTTTGTTTGACAATTGTTAAATTCTAAAAGGCATCCGAATTGATGTATTGATTCTTCAACGTTTCAACTTGTGTGATTTTTGGAACGTTTTGCAGAGGAGTTCTTCCAATTCTTCAACATTTGTGAATAAAATATGTAAACAATCTCTAAAGAAATCACCAAGTTTAAATGTACCTAATAATTTGAAGATTCTGTGTCAACAATCACTGTTTAGCGATATATTAGGTGCTTTAACGATAATCCATTATAATTGAAGGACGTGTTTTGGGTTTCGATCGTGTACAAAACTACAAATTTTCTCGACTTTTTTCGAACGTCGCAGTTCGCATCTTCAGGGCTGATCTGAAACATAGGTTTCATGTTATCTTGTTTTTATGTATACTCTCTGCGATGTCTGTGATTAGCCAAAGGCTCCACCGTGGGGAGTGATTGAACCTGATTGGACAATCAAGTCTTTTTTGAAAAGTCCGGGAGGACGGGAGGCCAAGTTAGATTGGTATTACATTCCTATCGAGGTTATTAGGTTGTTTCAAGATTTCAATTGCTTCTACATGCCCCGCCTTGGAAAAATGTTGTTCGATTTTGCGATGACAATAACATTTCTCAAATGTATCTTCCATTAAGCCGTACTCCAACACATCACGTGCTCCTTCCGGAGCCACTTCTCAATGGCATGCTTAGCCGATGCACGCGAGATACCGCAGAATGGCTCAGGTCCGTTTTGAGCTCTTACAGTCCCATCTTTTGGGAGCAAATCCGCTCCATCATTTTCTCAAATGTTCGTATGTCCTAGAACATAGATCAGATCGACCCAGTTCCTTCCTGAGACTTCAAGAAGTTTTCAGAGGTAGCTCCAGACAAGTCTGCATGTGACCTCTTCTCTTGCGAATCGGGGGCCTTTAGAGTAGCCTGACTATCATATCATATGTAAATGAGGTGATCTACGAACCCACGCTCACGAGTTTCCTCTGGGTAAGCCTTGATGGCCACAATCTCAGCCTGAAATACTAAGGGGAACTTGCCCAGTGCGTTTGTTACCTCAGAAATTAGTTGCATACCAAATATTTCAGCTCCAGATCTGAGGGAGTCTTTAGAACCGTCTGTGTACCAGACGAATCTTCCCTTTGTAAACATTTTATCCCTCCTCTGTTCTTCATGCCATTCCTCCCTTCTTGGGAAGATTACTCTGAAGAGCTTCATGAATGAGTATTTTTTCAGGATGATGTTAGAGTGCATTTAAAGGACTTCATCCTCCACACTCGTCACTTTGTCATGCAGTGCATCAAATTCGGCCCTATTTGAATCTTCTCTCAGACAAAGTCTGCGCGCCTCTGCTTGAGCCCTCTGCCTACTTAGAAGGTGCAGTGGTGGTAAACCCAAGATGGATTCTAAGAATGCTGTTGGAAATGTTCACATTGCTCCGATAATTGACATACCAAAAATGCTTTGAGCGCTCCCCAGCTGATTCCTGGAACTAATCAAACTGGTTCTGGACAGCCAGATTGGGTTTAAGTCCCTAGGTCTTCCCAAATGCACCTCTGTAAGCCCATAAGGCTGCTTTGGCCTTTCATTTTGGTGCGAATGCGCTCCCTGGCATTTGGGTGTTTTTGCTATGATCATTTTGAATCCACGCAAAAATTTTGGCATTATATTGATAGCATTGATTTGATGCCATCGGATGACATTGCATTGCTGTACTAGTTGAATGTCATGCAATGCTTTTCTGTCCAGATATATCGAATACAATCAATGCATTCGAATGCCCTTAAATGCGCATCCGAAATAAACGGGATTTCGTTTAGATTTAGAGGCATTGGAGTGTACGATTTTTTATGCTATCTAGTTCACTCCGATGACCTTCTTTTTCACATGGTGTTAAGAAGTTGTTCCCATCTTCGCATGTGGTTTGAATATGGTTTGGCAGTTGTGTTTGTTGAGAATTCTTTCTATCTGTTTTGTGATACCTTCGTTGTGGGGTAGATGATGGTCGCTTTTCTCTTGCTTTCTTCAGTTGGCTGTGCTGACTTGTTTTTTTCTAGTTTATTTTCTGATTGCTCTATAAATTTGTTTGTTTGTGTAATTGTTTTGCATTAGGGTTATGTTCAACGTTTTGTGATTCCTCCTGTGAGTTCTCTTTATCTGTTATGGAGACACTTCTGTACCTAAGGGAGTTCATAACCGATTGCTTTTGAGATGGGCGCTGCTAAGATGAGGTATGCAGATATCTGTTTGTATGAGTAGGTTTCCTGTAAACTTCATGTTTTAATTCTATATAAGGTCCTTCGTAAACTAGAACGTCCAAGAAAGTCAGTTTTCCGTTTTTTTTTTCAATTTCCATGGTGTTGGAGAAACAAGCACGAACTGGCGTGGGTAAGCAAGGGAAGGATGCTACTCCAGTTTACGATCAGTTTAAAGAGGATGTATACGTTCACAAAAATATCCAGGAGCTCAAATGCCGAGACAATCAAAATGTATTGAAAATATTGGGGGTGGTTTAGAAAAATTAGCACAAATGTAACCTCCGGAAGCTACGATCACGATGGTTCTTCCAGGACCATCGATCTCGACGCAAGTGGAGGTGATAAGTCATCCGAGATCCGACTCGTCACTTCCCACAACACCAGAAAACGATCGAGTCGGGAAAACCAAATAACTTGAATACTATTGAAGTATACAACCTGTGTAATAATAATTAACCAGTCGAGGACCCGTCTGCCTGCAGGGGCAGTCCGAGAACAGCTACGCAAACTACCGTCCACTTGCCGGAACTCAAAGGAGAAATCACCGGTCAGCGCAAGGGCCGAGAGGGAACTGACTGCAGGAGAGAAGCGAGTACCAGCCCTGGGTGGGAGAGCGCGCGAACGCTGGCCTCCCCACTTCTGCCGGTTGATACAGTGAAAACGTAAAACTAGAGGGATCCTGTCAACGACACAAAACACCCTGAAACCGCAGCTGAAAATCGAATCCAAACTCGACTCCGACGGAAGCCAGCAGCAGCAGATAAATTATAAACACATAGTGAACCGAATATTAGGATGCGATCGGTTAATGAAATCGCAAAACTTGTGTAGTTCATCCGGTCCATGTTTCCAGATGACGAAGCACAGTAGAAACTTGGGAGTAAATTTTGCTGCAGGTAGATTCTTTCAGGTATCTACTTTACCTTGACACTTTGGGTACAATAAGCTAACTATGTGGGGTGCTTTTGACAGGTGCGTATCCAAATTTACGCCATGAAGTAAAGATGGCAGCCTGAATATAACCCCTAAATAGAAAACCTTCAGACACTGATCTCTATCATACTCTGGATAGTGGATGACGTCACAAATGTGTGCCTGATCTGTATTATACCTTGCATAGTGGATGACGTCACAAATGCAGGCCGAGTTGAAGCTGTTAACTGAAGTATGTCCTTGAGACAGCTGACTTTGTAAGCATGTCGATTGGGGGTAGTTTGCATCATAAGGCATCGGAGAAAGTCCGCGCTTCATCCTTAAAATACATGGCTATCTTCTATCCAGGGTCTAATACAGATCAGTGGTCATAATATGTACCACGTTAACAGATCGTCTGCTTTGCATGCATGCATGCTACCTGCATGTACAGAGTTGTGGCCTAATACTGCTAGGTGTTTATAATGCACCTTGCAATGTCTACAGATTATGGCGTATGATCGACAAAGTTGTCGGAATCAATCTCCGTACCCCCAATGGTCAGCGAATCACACCCTGCTCAACTTCGTAACGTGTACACTATCAAGGGTGATTTCCGTTGCAGGTAAAAGGTACCATGAAACGAGTTTTTATTCACACTTTTTTTCACTGGGAGGTTTCGTTAACGTAACGGCACCAGAATTACAGTATAAGCTTGGTTTGTTCGAAGACTTCAGTTTCCAGATGGTAGCTATCACAGGTGAAATTGGGGATCCTAATGCTGCGCGTGGGGCTTGCTCGTAGCATTGGTTATTGAAGAGAAGTAATTATTATTGAGTCATTGCGTTATCATAGGTATGTGATCGGAAGGGTAGTTTGCGAAGGATTAGATTATATCGACTTTATTAGGGATTAGTACATGTGTGAAGAGAGGTGCTACGTTAGAACACACGAATGTCTTGGGGTTGAATATCAACCTGTCGTATCTTCTTGATAAAGTCAACAGAATTTTGAACTCGAGTTTTCTGTAAAAGGATTAATTTCTTTTGCAAGGAAGCGTGGTAGGTTGCATGTTGTTCGGTTTATTGCGTTAACGATTGGTCTGAGTAGAACGTTTTTTTTTGTGGACTTTTGGAAGTAGGGTCATTTCTTAATTTTTTGCCTTCCTCTGTAGGTAGCGTTCTACTATCTATATTCTGATTGAGTTCTTTGATTGCTGTTTTTTCTTTGGTAGTTAAGTTTGACTTAAGAAGTTGGGCTTTGCGTACGCGGAGAAACCCAAACACCATTAATTCTTGCGTTTGACATGACTCAGTCGTGTTTGGCGTGAGAAAAGCGTCTAGACACTACTGCACGATGCAGATTCTGAAACGGAATTCTGATTTGATAATTTTTGAATAAATTTTTCTTTTTTCTTGAAAAATTTAGGCAGTTCTATTTTGTGCTTGTTTATTTGTTTATTGTTAATGATACCTGAAAAGTAAAGATTTCTCAACCTGAAAATTTCTATACAACTGAATTTTTTGAGAATCCGTTTTTCCAATAATTTTTTTTTATTCTTCCAGCAATTTGCATGGCAGTTGGTGTTTGCGTTTATCCACTTGGCTGGGATTCGCCTCTGATTCGAGCAGTTTGTGGAGCATCTGCTTCTAGGTAATTGTGACGCGATCTAAAGAAAGACCCCTAAGCGGCAAAAAATCGATCCACTGATTTGTAATGCTTCACATAGATTCGAACTTGCTCTTTAAGGTGGCGAAGTTAAAAAAATTCCATCAATAATAATTTATTCAGTACAAGTGCTTAAACATTGTCGTTCAGGAGAGTCCTATCGGCCCGTCGACACTTCTCCTGCTTCTCCTGTAAAATTACGTTTGGCCGCTTAGGGGTCTTTCTTCAAATCGCATCACGTATATTGAAAAGAACGATATTTTAATTTCAAATTGTTTCAATATCCAGTAATACCATTTCCTATAAATTCTACGTCTTTACATGACAAACTTATACATTTTGAAGGTTATTCTGTTGAATGAAAATAAAAAATGATCGAATAAATCAAACATTCAAAATAAACAAAATATGTATATTATTAGTTTAGTTTTGGATTTGAAACATATCTTAATTAAGGTTTTTTATTATAACGATTCCACATTGATTGCAAATTTGAGTCCTAACGATAAATGGACATTTAAAGATTAGATTTGAAACAAACTTTTGAAATTAACTCAGTTCAATTATATAGCCACGCAAAAAAAATTAAAGTCTGGAATTTTTAACAAGGCACATGTAATTTTATGTATTTCGCGTCGCTGAATCTGAATCTGGGGTCAAAATAACACCTTTCACGATTGGGTTCAGGTATTACCTCGACAAATCGTATTTTTGAGTAGATGATAGTGAAACATGGTTCTAACATAGATTTCAAACTGCTGAATTCTTATATAGCATCAGTCCAGTAATAAAACTAGAAGTTAGACCGCAATTTTAAAGCACAAGCTTCTTGTAGATAAAAAAAGAAGAGAGGAAGGAAGGAAGAAATAAGACGAAAAAAGGATGGTAGGAAGAAAGAAAGGATGAAAAAATGAAGCAAGGGAGAGAGAAAGAAAGTGAGCTAAAAAAGGGAGAAAGAAAAGAAGAAAGAAAGCAAGCAAGAAGAGAAGGAAGAAAAGAATGAATATATGAAGAAAGGATGAAACGAAAAAAGAAGAAGGAATCAAGAAATAAAAAGGGGAGGAAGAAAAGAGGAAAGGAGGAATGGAAGGCAGGGAGGAAGAAATGGAGTAAAAGAGGAAGAAATTAGGAAATAAGGGGAGGAAGAAAGGAGCAGAGGAAGAAAGCAAGAAAAAAATAAGACGAAAGGGAGGAAGGTAGGAAGACAGGCAGGAAAGAAGAAAGAAGGCAAGGAAGAAAGGAAGAGAAAAGAAAGAAAGAAGCAAGGAAGGGGGAAACCAGTAAGGAATAAACAAACGAAGAAGAAAAGAGGAATGAAAGGAAGGAAGAAGAAAAGCAGAAGAAAGGAAGAAACCGGAAGAAAATGAGAGAGGAAGGGAGGAAGAAAGAATAAAAGGTAGGAAAAAACAAGGCAGGAAGGATAAAAGGAAGGAAGAGAGAAATAAAGGAAGAAAGAAAGGAAGTACCAGAGAAATGGAGAAGGAAAGGAAGAAATAAAGAGAAAAGATAAAAGGAAGACATGAAGAAAAGAAGAAAGGAAGGAAGCAAGGACTGAAGAGAGGAAGAATCGATGGAAATGTGAAAGGAAGGGAGTAAGATATAGAACGAAAAGAAGGAAGGTAAGAATAAAAAAAAGAGTAATTGAGGAAGAAATTAGGGAAGGGGGAAAGGCACAAAGAACGTAAGAAAGAAAGAAAGAAAGGAAGAAAAAAGGAAGGAAGAAAGCAATAAAGAAAGAAGACGAAAGGAAGAGAGGTAGGGAAGAAGGAAAAAAGGATGCAAGAAAGGAGGTAAGAAAGAGAGAAATAAATAAGAGTGAAGGAAGAAAGGTAAAAAGAGAGGAAGAAAACTTGGAGAAAAGAAGAAATGAAGGAAGGGAGGAAACGAAAAAAGAAAGAAATTATGGAAAGAAGGAATCAAGGAAGGGAGGGAGAAAGGAAGGTAGCAAGGAAGGAAAAAAGGAAGTAGGGACGAATGACAAAAGGAAGAAACAAAGAAAGAAAGGAAGAGAGAAAGGACCTGTAAGGGAGGAATAAATGAAGGAGGAGAGGAAAAACAAGGAAGGAAGAGAGAAAGAAAGGACGAAAGAAAGCAAGAAAGGAGGTAAGGAAGAAAGAAGAATGAAAAGATAGAAAGAAGGAATCGAGGATGGGAGAAAGAAAGGAAGGAAAGAAGAAATAAGGCGGAAAAAGGATGGTAGGAAGAAAGAAATGCAGAAAGAAAGAAATGAAAGAAGAAAGGAAGGAAGAATAAGAGGAATTCAGGAAGAAAGAAAGTATGAAAAAATGAAGCAAGGGAGAGAGAAAGAAAGTGAGCTAAAAAAGGGAGAAAGAAAAGAAGAAAGAAAGCAAGCAAGAAGAGAAGGAAGAAAAGAATGAATATATGAAGAAAGGATGAAAGGAAGGAAGGATGAAACGAAAAAAGAAAAAGGAATCAAGAAAGAAAAAGGGAAGGAAGAAAAGAGGAAAGGAGGAATGGAAGGCAGGAAGGAAGAAATGGAGTAAAAGAGGAAGAAATTAGGAAATAAGGAGAGGAAGAAAGGAGCAGAGGAAGGAAGCAAGAAAAAAATAAGACGAAAGGGAGGAAGGTAGGAAGACAGGCAGGAAAGAAGCAAGAAGGCAAGGAAGAAAGGAAGAGAAAAGAAAGAAGGAAGCAAGGAAGGAGGAAACCAGTAAGGAATAAACAAACGAAGGAGAAAAGAGGAATGAAAGGAAGGAAGAAGAAAAGAAGAAGAAAGGAAGAAACCGGAAGAAAATGAGAGAGGAAGGGAGGAAGAAAGAATGAAAGGTAGGAAAAAACAAGAAAGGAAGGATAAAAGGAAGGAAGAGAGAAAGAAAGGAAGAAAGAAAGGAAGTACCAGAGAAATGGAGGAAGAAAGGAAGAAATAAAGAGAAAAGATAAAAGGAAGACATGAAGAAAAGAAGAAAGGAAGGAAGCAAGGACTGAAGAG
>WSXT02241383.1:0-30607 GCA_011762715.2 Neuroterus valhalla
TTCTTTTAAAAATTTGAGTAAGCGGGTTGTAAAGGTCGCTGACTACGAATCCAGTGCCGAAAATTTCAAAAACAAAACGGCGGATTAATCTGGTGGGTGATTATGCGAAGTAAATTTTTGATTCAATTCCAAATTGGTCGAAGGGGGTTTTCGAGGTCGCTGACTACAAATCCAGTGTCGAAAATTTCAAAAACATAATGGCGGATCCAATATGGCGGGTGATTATGCTGAATGAATTTTTTGTTCTTTTCAAAATAAGTGTAAAGGGCTTTTCAAGGTCGCTGATAATTAGTAATTAGAAAAAAATTAACTACCTTGTTCTTCTAAAAATCATTTACACTATCCTGCAATGATGAAATGTAATGCGCGTCTCGTCGCGACTTATGCTTCAAGATGAAAAATATCAAATAAAAAACGCATCCGCAGGCATCCGCAGGTAATTTTTGGTAAATCAATTCAAAACCGTTTACTGAATACTTTGATAATTATTAGTTGTTAGAATACTGCAGAATAATAAGCATTTCATATGTATCAAAATCAAGCTTTATCTGAGAGATCAAATAATTCGTTTGTAAAGAAAAGTTATTCTGTCCAAAAACAACTGCGAAATTTGGCTCCAGAATTAAACTCTGATATTGTACATACCTCCATCTGAAGAATCCATTTTTCCAGTTTATGACGATTACTTTTGAGAATTGTTCTTTAACGAAACTTAGAGACACTTTTCTAGTACCTTGCTCCAAGAACTTGACAGAACAGATAAGGCAAAGTTCAGACTAGGTTCCGAAGCCATTTTTACAAACAGAAGACTATCTGAATTCTGAAATAAAGGTACGAAAACCTTAATTATCAACTGCGCCAGCAAAAATGACGATTTAAAACAAATTTTGTTTCCATTTTTGGCCAGCTTTTTTCGATTTGTGACCACTGTGGAACTGTAGAAGGAGATGAAATTAATAACAGAAAAATAATTTCCGACCATTTACTGAGATTCTCTAATTTGCTTCTTCAGTTGATCGGTTCTAGACATGATTTTGTGATTCAAAATGATGGGAAAAAGCCTTTGACTTTTCCGACTCCTGATATTTGTTCGATAAAGAATAATAAAATTGAAACGATATAGTTCATCTACAGATAGGGTGCGTTCATTTTATTTCTGAGTGGATTCTTTGGCCTTCTCAGTTTTTCATAGAAAAAAGTCAGAGACTCTTTTGCTAAGGTTGATATGTGTCCGAAGCCAAAAGATGTTCAATTGCGTTGAAAGTCAAATATGTTTTGATTCGAACGTCCAAATTTATGAAGGTTCACTTAAATAGTAACTGGAGTGTTTTGCGTGGCTCACCCATTTTCGATGACCAATTCCAAATAAGTCTCTGAGACGATGAGAAATTGTGCCATTCAAATTAAACAATAGAAAGCTTTAGCTAATTTGGGAGATTAAGGGATTAAGGAAAATATTTGTGGATAGCATCGTCTCGCAAGAGACCAAAAATCTTAGGAGGGCCCGTACAGAGAGCATTCTCGAGGCAGCTAAGGAGTTGTGTCCACTGGAAGGGAAAGGCAAACCAGGTAGATCTGGAATACAACTTTTTCGTTTAAAATTTATTTGTTTGAGTTACTCGGATTTAGACTGGATTCGGACGGGTGCAGTAAGAGTGCAGTTCGGAACGTTATGCTCTTTCCACGAAAACTAGAATACAGGAAGGTTAACTGCTACATATGTGTGTCGAAAAAGCTGTCCGCAGCAGCCATCTTGGAAAAACGCTGAGGAAATGCGCCGGAGAAAGGGGCACTGGTTCAACGTACAGAAAGTCCAGGGACAGTGTGGCAGCCTAGCTGGAAGCCGCCATTGCTAATTCAAGTGGCGAACCAGGTAGTATATCTACACTCTCAGAAATTTCCTTCCAGCGATAGAGGAACACTTCTACGGTTAAAATGCAATCGTTTGAGAATTAGAGTTGGAAACAGATACTCTAACGGTTAAAGTGCGAGTCGTTTAACTAAGAGTCGTTTGAACGATGAGCGACTCTACTTTGACGCATAGGAGATGCAGTTTAACGGATAATGTGTGACGTACTTTTACCGTAAAACTAATTGAGATCATCGAATCATTCAAGGTTGCATTATTGTGCGCATGCGTGGAATAGCAACATCATGCTTTCACAATGCATTCCTTTCATAAATAAAGTGCATACACTATTGTTAATCTAAGAATCGTTTCACGGTAAAAAAAATAATCTTCTAGAGATGAAAATTCGTGACTCTGTAGTTCAGGCGACATAATTCAGCGTTGAACTAGATCGTTTAAGAGTAAAAAGAATCTGCTTTTAAAGTATCTTACTCTAACGTTTAGAGGGCCGACTTTATCGTTGGAAGGAAATTCCTGGAAACGTATATATAATACTTTATATGTATAATTATATAGATTTAGTATGGCACAGGAGAACTATCAATGGCCGAGCCAACCAGCATGTGGTACACTCGTGTGCCACACTGTCCCTAGACCCCTTGTAGTTTAACGTAGCTAGCGAAATAAGTGCGAGAGAGAAACGATCGTGCGAGAACGATTAAATTGAATTGAAAATAACTGTAATTTGTAATAAATGGAACTATTAAAAATAACCGCATTACCATGATTATTTCATATTATCGATTCTTTTCGCTGATAAAAAAACTTTAAACTTTATCCGGGAAAATAATATCCTGGGGGGCGGGGGGCAGTTTCACAACTGCCTAGGGCGGCAAATTGTTTAAATCTGCTTATCAATTTCCATTTGCAAATTTTTAAGTGCAGGTTACAGTGATACTCCAAAAAAATTATCTTTTTTTTTTCTTCTCGTTCGAAAAGTTAGATCTCTATATTGTATTTTCAAAGAAACAGGAGTTGTGCTTGATGAGTCAAAGCATTTTCTGTGATCTATTGCGAGAGACTATCCAAAATATTAGGCATGCACAGTGCACGGCCTCATGGAGGGCCTCTTCTGCCCCTAGCTCGGATGACATAACTTTACAGATCATCGAAAAATTTGAGTTCAAACTCATTTTTCTTGCTCGCCCAATCATGTACGCGGATGACTTGCTCATATACTGTAAAAATAGTGACATTGAGGTGGCTCTGGCATTGATCCGGGGAACTCTCCACTCTTTGGAGCCGTGACTTTGTGAAAAAACATTCCAGGACACTCAAGAAAAATCTTCTATTATCCTCTTTTCAAGGAAGAAAATAGGAGCTTTGGGGGCAGGATCTTCTAATGCCAGTCTCCCCTTTATTACCTTAAAATGTTTCTGGACCACAAGCTCGCATCGAGGGCCCACGTTGACGCAATATCAATCAAAGCCTCTAGAACCATAAATATGCCCTAGACGTCAGCTAGGGTGAGTTGGGAAGTCAACCCGGAGATGGTACCACTCGTATTAAGTAACCTTATAAGAGCGCACCTGGAATGGGGTGCTCCCCTTTTTCTAGGAGCTGGTAGTTCACTGCTAAGAGATATTGATTGCGTGAGTATTGCTGCCCTTAGAGTGATGCTAGGCTGTATGAGGACGATCCCTATTGAGATCCTGTTGGCGAACGCAGAAGAACCAGAATCAGGTATCAGAAGGAAGCTTCTTTCTGAGCGATTTTTGCTGAGGAACTTGGCCTGGAGAAATAGCCCTATGATTCCTGAGCTCATACTCCCATTAGAAAGATGTATAAGGGTAGGAAGCCACATTAGACCCGGGTTCCTCGACCTTGAGCAGTTGTTCGGGGATATTGTTGGGGAGGCTAGGGGTGTCATTCGCAGAAATAGAACCGGTTATTTCGTTTGGAAGTGTAAGAGGACCTTGCTTCCAAAGTTCTATGCGACTCTGATTTCGGGGTCAGCATCAGGAGTGATTCTGAGCTGAAAATGACCTTCTCGGAGAACACCTTGAGTTCCTTTCCGTGGCATTGCTTTATCTTTACGAACAATTCAGTTTTGCTTTCTCCCCCTAGATCAGTCTATATCATATTGCTCGTCTAAGCTCTATGCGATCTTCGATGCTAGGAGATTCTGTTCCAATAAGGGTATTGGTAGAGCTGCAATTTTTTCAGACTCCTTGTGTCACCAGACCCCCTAAGGAGGTTTCAAGATCTCCACAGCTCCACAGCTGGCCAGGAGGGTGGACTGATTCTGGTTAGAGTCTAATGGCAGGTCATGAGCATGTTTCTGTGTGATAAGTATACAGCAAGATGTAGGATTTTGTGGGGCCTCAATCCTAGGAGGTATTTCGATCATATTGGCCGAAACTCACGTCGCTCCTGGTTCTGGAGGCTTTCCTTCCTCAGGTGGTATATCAATCTGGACCAGACTTCGAACGGGGGCGGTTTGTACATATCAAAATCTAAGTTCTGTTGGGTACGTAGAAGATCCGTCCTGCGGATTCGGTCATCCATTTCAAAATAATAGTTACCTAATCTGGAAGTGCCCTGATCCGATACCAGGCCGGCTTGTCTGGCTTCCTTGCATGAGCGATGTTCGCATCTCTCCGCAGAAAACTTTGACATCTTTGACCTGGTTGAAGAACCCGATAAGGAATGTGCAAGTGCTTTGGGTCCATTTTCTGTGAATTTTTACAGAAATATTTGATCTTCATTTGATCCGTTCGTCCTTCATAGCTTCGTGCTGACTTTCTTTTTTTAGATTAACCTCCCTTTCCGAACATTGCACAGGGAAAACATTACCCTTGCTGGTCGACTACAACACTTGGCGCAAGAGAGAGGATTTCTATGATCGTTCTCACTCCCTGCCTGGCAGAACGCGAACCAAATAATGAACGCTTTCTGTTCACTGTATGGTTCATGGACAAATCCTTAGATAAACCTCAACTCATCGAGTCATCGAATCACAGTATCTTCAGTCTCCTCTTCCTCTAATGGAAATTATTTTTAAAATGGCCTATTGAAGACAAGAAGCTATTGCCACAGCGGAAAGTTCGGTCTCCGCCTGAGTGGCACCCGAGATGGAGAAAAAGAAGAAGGCATCCAGCGGTTTGGGTGCGAGCCGTTAGCTGCTAGAGCTGCAGTGACTTGAGGTGAAATAGGGAATTCACATGCTTTATCTGACTTTGAGTTATCTTGACCGATGATTTTGTGCAGTGAGCAGGTTAAAGTCTACTTCACCAACTGGAGTGACATAGTCCGGGCGCTGGAGAGGGGTCGCCGTATGCACTTCTATTTCCAGTCGGAGACTTTGCTTACTTTGATGTTTTTTGGTGCGGGAAATCGATTTTTTTAAGTCTTCGGGCCCCAAACCCATCAGTTTTTTTGTCATCAACAATTCAAATGTTTAAATCGATGGATCTTGTCATCTGAAACAGTTACGGAATTTCAGATCACTAGGATTGATTCTAAATTTCATAACGAACATTTTTCATTTTTATCTTCGGAAAAATCTTGATTGGAACAAGAGTTACGGGCAAATAAGTGCAAAAATGTTGTAAAAACGCGCTCTTTTCGCAATCATTCGATCATAATTTGGCTTGTACAATTGCTATCGAGACTTATGATAGCTTATTTTGAAGAATAGCTTCAGTTTGAGCTCTTGGTCACCTATTTTCGTGCCCTAGGAACAATTTCACAGCCCTCCGAATGTGATATTTTTGCCAAAAAATGACAGTGGCAATTGTTTATATCTCTCTCGTTCAATGAATTCCAGATGATATCGGGAAAACAGTCATCTTATATTGTTCCTCATCGAAAAACAAAACTTTCAAGCCCTAGTAGCGGTTTCCGAGATGAGTAGTTGCTGTATAATCGCCGCTACAAAAACGGCGATTATTCAGCACGTACACACCTTGGTAATCGCTATTAGGGCTAAAAAGATTCGTTTTCTGTTGAGGAACAATGTGGGATGACTGTTCTCCCGAGATTATTAAGAATTCATTGAACGAGAGGGACATAAACAATTGACACTGTCATTTTTTGGTGAAAATATCACATTTAGAGGGCTGTAAAATTGATCCTAGGATACGAAAAAAGGTGACCAAGGGCTCAAATTGAAGCTATGGATATATTCTTCAAAATAAACTATCAAAAGTCTCAATAGCAATCGTACAAGCCAAATAATGATTGAATGATTGCGAAAAGAGCGCGTATTTACAATATTAATGCACTTATTTGCCCGTAACTTCCGTTCAAATCGAGATTTTTTCAAAGATAAAAGTGAAAAATGTTTGTAATTAAATTTAAAATCAATCCCTTTGTTCGAAAATCTCGTAAATATTGCAGACGACGAGATATATCGATTTGAACAGTAAAATCAATATTAACAAAAAAAATGACGGGTTTTGGGCTCGGAGACTTCAGAGAATCGATTTTCCGCACCAAAAAACATAAATATAAACAGTCTCCGACTGGACATAGAAGTGCATACGGCGACCCCTCTCCAGCGCCCGGACTAACATCACCAATTCAAGAAAGCTGATTTTGTCGTGCTCACAGTGGTTGGAAATAAGAAAATCTGTCAAATTTTGGGGGAAAAGATTTTTCATTTGAGGATCGCCGTTTGTGGGTATCCCTCAAGTGAGATTTTATTATCGTTCTTCAGTGGTTAGAGATCAGCAGACATTCTCATCTGCTTCAGGTAGTTAGTCTAAAGTTGACTGTCGCGAGTCACTCACAAAACTAGCGTTCCGATGAAGAAAATAGTTTGCTCCAAAAGTAAATACTTCTTGATGGATCAATGCATTTTATTTCTACAGAATGGAATTTTCTGCGGAAAGTATGATTGTTCTCTATCTATCATATGAGTCAAACAAAGGCACAATGAACAATAACAGTGTACGATTTATTATCAGACGCAGTTCTAGGACAGTTGAAATTAATGTCTGGTTTATTCAATTGAAAGATTTCGAAGTTCACCACCTCAGATATTTATTGAAAAATGGATTTACAAAAAACCTCGTGGGATACTTTTTCGAATGTTCTTCTAATATTTACGTCAGTCAAGACATGCTCGACTTGAAGTCGAACCCAAGACGAAATTCAGTCGAAGCATTTTTACTCGGGCGTTTCTAAGTCAGTTTCTGAAGTGAAAACTGCGGTATCCTTCATGTTTGGTTTGCGACAGATGTTACAATTTGACACTGTTATGTTGTTCGTTGACATCCACCGTACGGTACGGAAAGTATTACGAAAGGTGTGACGAACGATATTTATAATAAATGTGCACATATGTAACAGCTGCTTGTTTCACTAAGAAGTTCCGACATACCCCGGATTCGTGCTACAGATGGTTTTTGCCGTGGCAGATAACAAGATGATAGGCGGTAAAAAAACATTTTGCAGTCGTGGAAACCAGTATAGGGAGGTTTTCAGAGCCGAAGAATCCGAATTCGTGGTCGAGAAAGCGAAAAACAATATGGGCGTCACAAATAGGCGTAAGCTTTTCGAAAAAAATGATGTTAATAGCGTTAAAATCAGCATAGAGGGGTTTTCAGGGTCTTCCTCAATATAAATTTGCTAGGACATGAGATTTTGTATCTTTATTTTCAATATGAAGATCATCGAATGGCACCAGAAAGAAAATGTGGTAGGTTGCATTCTTCCGGGGCGTAATACGCGAGGTCACGCGCACATCTGCTTATTACATCTAGGCCTTTGATTTGTTGAAAGTTTTTAGAATTTTGTTGGCACTTATCCTGATAAGTCTTTTCAGTAGAGAACTCTTTCCCAAGTGACCAGAAATTGTATAATTTTCTCTCAAATACGTAAAAAAAAGTATAAAAAATCTTCCCGCTGCATAATTTACTGGAATTTGAGAAACTAGGGCAGCGTGACACAAAGGTCAACCGCCGCTGAGTATATTGCATTGTCAAAAGTCAGTCATAAAGTGTGTTGACATATTTTAATTCATGCTTAGCTGATGCGTACAAAAACCATGTTTCCAATCCAGAACTCAATTTATTTACTAAGAATAATCAAATCAATTCCATTCTCAATTCAATTTCATGTTGACAATGCTTTGTTCATAGTTGATATCTAAATGTAATAACTGGATTAGGTATTTCATTTTTTTAACTTACGGATAGAATTGTGAAATATCACAATTGTGAAGATTCAGGTACAAATAATATTGTTCATTTTGCTCCAGACACAAAACTGTTCTTTGTAGGACTTCTTTAGCTGCTACTTATAAGAGATATCAAAAGTTTTACTTGTATACACCAGGTGATCTTTTTAACATCAACTTCCAAATATCTCAAAAAATAGGCACTATCTCTTTCTTTAGTCTTTTTTTCCAAAAAAAAAAACAAAATGAAAATATTTGAATTATCTACCAACGTTTCGGTGTTCATCTAACATCCTTATCAAGGTAAGAACAATCTCCCAGCACATGAGAACCCCATGGGACAATATTGGATTACGTACTCGGCAATGGCAGAAAAAGTTGCTAAAAGGGATAGAACTTATTATGAACTCAACTTGTTTCAAACATAATGGAAGATTTTATGAGCAAAAATTCGGTACTCCTATAGGTTCCGTTATTCCTCCGATCCTGGATGAGATTGTGATGGAGGATTAAGAAAATTTTGCTATTGAGAAATTAGATTTTCATTTGCCTTTTTTATTTCCGGTATATGGATGGTACTTTTTTATGCATTCCTTCAGAAAATTTGCAAATAGTTATTGATGCCTTCAACAGCTTCTATCCTCAACTTCAATTCACAAATGAAATTCAGACGAATATTAGAATTAGTTTTCTTGACATAGAAATAATTAGGAATCAAGATGGAAGTATTGTCACAAATTGGTATAGAAAGAGTACCTATTCATTCAGAATCTTGAATTTCCTTCCGGCTCATCCCATCCAGAACAAAACTGCAGTAATAAAAAATTTGGTTGATAGAGCTCTGATTTTGTCTCATGTTTCGTTCCACAAAGAAAATTTAATTATTCTCAGGAATATCCTTTCTATGAATCATTATCCACCTAATTTGATCAAGAAGCATATTAGAATGAAAATTGAACAAATTTAAAGCAAACAGAATAACAATTAATCCACAGACACTCAGGAAGATTTGAGAGAATACAGTTCTCATCGTACGATTGTTCTTTCATATTTTGGTCAAATTTCGAAAACTGTCCAATCCATGTTGGAGAAGTTCAAAATCTTCTTGATACTTTGGAGAAGAGTGGTGGTACTTACATGATAACTGGTAAAATTTGTGGGATGACTTATGTGGGACAGACTGGGAGACTTCTCAATACTAGGGTGGAAGAGCATGAGAGTGATGTTCGTTTGGAACCTTGTTTTAAAAGTGTGCTTGCTAGACGTGCAAAGGACTGTTTTTATGAAGAATTTGATTGGGAAAATGTTCAAGTTTTGTACAGTGAAAGTAGTGAGACTAAGAGAGAATTCATGGAAACGCTTTTTATTAGAAAGTGGAAGGAGTCTTCTATAATTTGAAAAATGATTTGGATAAATCAAACAAGAGCTATGATACCGTGATTCAATATTTTTTAAAGTGAAGGTAGAGAGCCCAGGGTTTATCTTGGATTTTGACCTGCTGGTGATGTCTTGCTTGATATGTGTCTTGAACGAGTGAGGGTCCCAAAGTTCGATTAGTCTTCAGTGGGAATTCAGGCAGAGAACAGCCTGGGTTCTCGGGGT
Organism: Neuroterus valhalla; assembly: GCA_011762715.2. Taxonomy (NCBI): domain Eukaryota; kingdom Metazoa; phylum Arthropoda; class Insecta; order Hymenoptera; family Cynipidae; genus Neuroterus; species Neuroterus valhalla. Next base: position 9,636 of record WSXT02241383.1, read on the forward strand.
TCTAATATGCTGGGGGTTCGTTTTTACCTGGATAAGGGTATAAGGTCGCTTTCTCTTTTACTTTTCCTTTTTTTTTTCTTTACTGTTTCCTTATAAAAAACAAATGTTGGTCCAAATTTGATCTTTGAGTTCTTGGTTTGATATCCAGGGGTTGCAGATTTCGATTATATTCTGATTCCTAATATTTTTTCATAGAATGCTTATTTTTCGAGATATTTAAAGGTTTCACATTGAGAAAATCACCCTTTATATAAGTCAATATGTATTTATTAACAAAAAGTTTGACTACGTTTTGGGCAGTAAAATGAGGTTGAGGAATAAAGGTTTGCGCAAAGCAAAGTTTCATTGCTATAAAATATTAAATTGTATTCACTGACCTTGGAACCTGTTAAACACGCATCGATTTTAAAACGAGCGACATTAAATACAAACATTATGAGTTTATGTGGTACATTTTCATATTGTGTAACTCACATTATGGTGAGTCACATTTGACTAATAATAGATAATATTTGAGGCTGTTCAAGAAGTACGTTACACTCCCACGTTTTGTGTCGAGTCATGGCTTTGGAAGGAGAGAAGTTTAAGCAAAACTAGAAATCAAACATGAAAAACATAATTGTGAATTTTTTTGAATCCCAATAAAGACTTCACACTTCCTTGCTAATTTTGTTCTCTACTTCACCTTCTCCTCTTCACTCTTCGAGATAGTTTCCGTAATGCCTCTTATCACTAATTTTCTGCATGAACTCGAATCAAATAAACAGAACCCTATAAGAAAATTCAACTATATCCCGTTTGAAAGTTCATTAAATTTTATTTAAAACTAAATTTTCACTCTTTTAGTTCAGAATCCATCTTTTCTAGTTGAAAATTACCCATTTAATTGCAGTCGTAAATGTTTTCCAAAAAGTTTTCCTCTTTTTGTCGAAAATTCAAAACCCCAAATAAAAACTAAGCTTTCCATTTTTGGTTAGAATTTTTTTTTGTAGTTGGAATATATAATATATGAATGGAAATTAATTTTTGTATTGACCATAGCCTTCAAATCTTGTTTCAGAATAATCTTTCTGATGAAAATTAATATTTTCGGCTCCAAGAATCTTTCTTACATCTTTGAAAATTCGTCTTCTAGCTGAAGATTTATAAATGTTTATGGTAAGAAACTCAACTTGATGGGTGCTAATAACTCAAAGGACTCGGAATCAGAAGGGCCGTAAAGAAGGCGGCTTTCTGTACCAGCAGGCGTTGAGAGAAGGAAGTAAAACTCTTACTCGCCATGCACACAGAAAGTGAAATGGTGTGTCTGCCCGTTCCGCGCTGCATCGTTCTTCTGCTGTGATGCGTGGACGCCCAAATGCCAGTTTTCTCGGCGTGTGGTGCTGCTAGTTAACTCGTTCGTTCACGCGCTCGAGTGATCGACGGATAATCCGCCGAAGTCCGAGCTCTTGGCGGATTATCCGCCGGAAGATTTTCACGCGCATTCAGGCAACACTACCGCTGCTTTGCTGCCTAAAATAATCATTCAGGCGTACATGCATCAGAGCAGATGACAAACTAAGTGCGGAGCGCGCAGACGTACCAAAAAGTCTAAAAGTCCAAACTTCTATTGAATTAGGCCCTGAAAAACGTCCTAACAGACGGATCAGTATATCTTGCAACGGACATGATGCTAGAACCTTGAAAATTTGTCTCGGAACCCGGAATTCCCATAAGGCACCATTGCCTCTCATATATGTTCGGATTTCCAATAGGCCGCGACTCACCAGAACGCTATTCCCGAAAACATTTCTGCCCGAACACTATCCCGAACCTTGCAAAGCTTCGACTCCAACATGACGACCTTTTATTGTAGATTCAAAAGAAAATTTTAACAATTTCCGAAAAAATGTCTTTTTGTCAAGAGCAGTGCAGGCTGCTGCCATGTAACCATGGACTTGGCAGCTGTATCATAGAGTAGCCTCTACCTTCTTCCTCACACGGCAGGATCGCAACCCAAATTCGAGACGCCATGTTCGGATTCACCATGCGAGAAACTCTCCAATCACCCCAACGTAGACCTTGAGCTTACCTTTGGAGGCCCTTTTCGTTAGGCTGACTTCCACATGTTCCTTTATTAGGCCATAAAGTTTCATGTTATTGCCTTCTTTGCACCTCTCGAGCTCTTTCCAGATCAAGATCAAGTATTTTGATCTCGTTGCCCACTTCGATAAGGATGCCTTCACCCTTGGTCTATCGAATTCCTTAGTTTTCACATTAAGGATGCCCGACTCTTTGACTTTGACTCTCGAACGGCTTTATTAAAATAGCTTTGGGTCACGCTTGCCCTGAACCTTCTTCTTTTCGGCTGGCCTGTTTGCTAGCTTCACCTCTCCCGGAAAACTAGATGATACAGTTTTTTACAACTGCACCGGAGACATCATCTTCTTTTGTGCAGGTCATCTTTGCTGGCCTCAGGGGCACCAGCGCCAGTGGTGGGCTCTTCTTACCGCTATCCTCACATGTCGCTTTTATTTAGTTTGAAACTATTGTCGAGTTCTGGCACAATTACAAGACGCCTACATATCCATTAATGAATCCTTCAATACAGCTAAAATATGTCCCCTGTCTACCACCTTGGACACATCAACCTCTTCACCATTGAGTAGAATAGAGGGCAGGGGTTTTGGGCCAAAATACCGATTTTATGGTTCTAATTGATTCTAACAAATGAAGATGTGCCTGATGGATTCATGCAAACGTGAAGTTTCTATTATAAATATTGAGCTTGGTACTTACGCTCAAAGTCGCGCTCAAACTACCACAACTCTGAGCCACCGTATCGGTAAGGAAGAAGAAATCGAAGAAACTCAAAGTGATTCCCGTTCAAAAGTCCGATACACCTTCTTTGATGTAATAATTTGCCAGGATATGAATCTTTTCATCCGCAATATGAGCCGTAAGCGTTATGATACATTACAAGATTATTCCGCTAAAACTGGCATTCAACCACAATGTATTCTATATAATTAGGATGACGCCAAAAAGCTTGAACAATCTTAATTGATAAGAGGAATAAATACAGGTGTTTGAAGTGGTCTAGTCTCGCTGTCGGTAACAGACGTGCTAACCTCTGTAATATCCCAAAAATGAGAAACGGAAGAACAGCGTGTGAATATGTGAGTGTTCATGTGGGTAATTGACATTGTATACGTAATAAGGGATATTAAATAATGACCAGAGACCAGCTGGAGTAATAAATATTCTGACGCTGGTCCTGGCTTGCCTATGACTCCCGGCTTGCCTTCGCCTAAGCTAAAGGGTACGTCCTCAGGTTGCGGTAAGAGCGTCCCTGTATCAAGAGTTTCAGCTGAATATGGTGTAAAAACTTAGTGAGAAGCCCAGGGATGGTCCTGAATGAGAAACCCCCAAGCTGAGGCGTGAACTGTCGTGACAAAAGTTGCGTGGCACAAATCTCGGATATCACGTAACCTCCTAGAGTATAAGCTCTTCTAGAGCTGATGGTACCTCTACATGCGAGGATCTGTGGAGGTTGACCTCATATTTCCTTATCTTCTCCTGGAATTAAATATGAAAAACGATTTTTTCATAGGAAATTGTGTAAGGAGTTGTTTTAAAGAGAGTTGGACTTAACGAAGAAGCAAGACTTAAGTTCCAGAACTGATGTGGGATTTTATCAATCCAAAGTGGAAGATGATATGGACAAGATGGTGAACTAAATAGGAAGGATGGGGAACTAAATAGGAAGGCTGGAGAGCATATTGTAGAAAACAGACGATTTTTGCGGCAGTCGCGAATTACGAAATGCCCTAACGATAATCATTAACCCTAAAAGTAATCGAAAAGCTATGAGGGAATGTACGGGATACAAGAAACTGATTACCGACTACAAATATCAACTAACTACAGAACTATCTGATAAAAAACAGCTGTAAAAAACGTGGGGACGCAGACGGTTGCAGACGCTGAGACAAATTCTGCCTTCACCGAAGGAAAGATGCCAAGAGATCCTACCGACAGCACCTGAAGATGAGCGCAAAGAGAAATGAGAATGCACCAAAAGAAATGAGAACCTAATCCCAGCGGCTTACTGCTTTGAGTTCATTGAAGCAGGAAAAACAGGCTGAGAGGCCTGCGACGGAGAAGGTGCCATCGAAACGAGCACGACCTTAGGCACTGCTGATTAGACCTTATAAGCGTTCAGCTTCGCTAGCACAGCCGGACATCCTTGGTGTGAAGATCGAGGAGGTGCGGCATACACGGGATGGAGGAATCCTTATCGACAATGGGAGCAAGGTAGAGAGCAGGGAGAAACTGTCCTTTGCTATTATTAGAATTTTTGGCGAGAAAGACAACGTGTAAACGCTTGTTCCCCAGGTTGGGATCGAATTCCTAGACCTGAAACCTTTGACGGTTGAAGAATAATTGGGAAAGGCTCTGAGAAAACACGTGACACATGAGTTAGCCTGTTTTTGTTTTCGATCGATACACTCATGGTGTGCAGCATGGCACACAGGTCAATATCCAAACATCCCTAACCTGTCTCACATATTTTGCTTCTTTTACATCCATAGGCCTCTTTATGCAAGCTCTTGTATTTCTACGGCTCTTTATATTTTTCTGCTTAGGGTCTCACCTACATACACTTGCTTCGTTATTCGTTCTACATCCATTCTCTCAACGTGACAGAACCATCTCATCACATTTCTTCCACTCTTGTCAAACCGTCTTATTTATACACCACATTCTGTGACAACCTACTCTTTACCCACTTTGTCTATAAGAGCTTTACCGCAAGTATTTTCCGAGAAGGAAAGTGACACATACAAATATTTAATTCTTTCTAAAAAAAGAAAAAATGAAATATTTAAACAACAAAGGATTGTTTAGACAAATCAAATTCGTTCAGGCATTAACATGTACTCTTCAAAAACAAATGCGTGCTTGATCATATTACAATCTGTCGAAAATTTAATGCGAGAAAATTTTTCTAGGCTTATTCTAGGTAAAGTATATACTTGAAAAAATACGTATTATTAGAATAATTGTTTGATAACTTGAACAAAATTTTTCATTGTTGTCATTGATAGAATAACTTATGCCATCTAGAAAATAAGTTCCTTTCGCGACTAACCTGAATAGAACAAATGTTTAAACGGATCAAAGTTGTTCAAACAATTGATTGATTCTTATATTCCGACAAAATCTGAAGAAAATTATTCCCAGATCACGCAGAGTGAATACTCTTTTCAAGAGTTTGTACTTTATCGCATATTCATATGAGTTCAGATTATCTGATCTAGCAAATGTGATAACGCGGCAATTATTAATATTCAAAGGCAAGTGATTCTCTTCAGACAGATCATCAGATATTTCGTTAGGAGGTAATTTCATATGAAAGGATATTTAACAATCTTGTCGAAAAGTCATTATTATTGAGCTGCTTGATTAAAATTTGAACCAGTTCATGAAATCTTTCTCTTTTCTCGAAGAAATCATTGCTTTGATTAACAATTTCTCTCTTGGATACAAAATTAAACTGTTGAGTTGGAAATTTGTAAATCGTAGAAGAAAATCAATCCTTGTGTTCTGAAAATCTTTTTTTTTGCTTGTATGTTTTCAGAAATACGACGTTGTCACTAAATGTTTTCAAGAAAAACAGGATTAAGATTTTTCTTCTACCTCTTCCCTTTTTTCAAGATCGATGTCCTATTTTGATCTCTTTTCTGAAGTCAGGTTATCCTACATTCGGGAAGTCAGCTGTGGTCACTTTATGTGTCTGTTTGACGCTAAATTCGCAAATTTCACAAAATACTTGCAGCAACCGTCCATCTTCATGAAATCAACAACCAATCTTTTGCACCCTTGACAGCTACTGGCAGCCCTTTTATTTTGTGCAAAATACGAAATGTTGCCTTCAACATTATAGACATTCTATGGAGTATTTAGTTATTGTCACGCGCTAGGTGTAATCTTTATATTCACGTTCAAATGCAAAAGACAGCCTGCGTGCGCTTTGAGGAGCGCACGAAAAAGTTTAATTGAATTCGAAATAGCTCAGCAGTGCCGACAGCGCAGTCACCCCCACCTACTTTGCTTCTATTATTATTTAGATTTCCAATCGAATGATTTCCATCGGGTTTTGTTGATATAATTCGAGAAGTACCAGAAATTAGCATAATTTGGAAGTGCAGTGCACAAGCGCACATATGGCATAGCCGCCACTGTTGTGGAGACTTGTCGCGGCTGATCGATCTTGTACTTTTCTTTTTTTTGTAGGCTCGCTGAATTGCAGGTTGCGATGAAATAAATTCGAAAGCATTCTTTGAAACTGAGAGAAAAAATAAGGCGTCCTCTTTATTAGGTGTCCTCTGAATTAGGCGTCCTCTGCATCGGCGTACTCTGCATTAGGCTTCCTCTGCATTAGGTAGTTTGCCTTTTAGATTTTGATGAGCTCCCAGTCGAAGCTCTTTCCATGTTTGCTGGCGGGTCTTCTCCTGGTCTGAACAGTTACTCAGGTCCAATAAGATCAAGTAGTTCAAGAAGTAGAAATCTGCGGAATGTGACTAACCTGGTTTTGTTGTAACTTAGGAACAAGAATTGTATCTTTTTTCGTTTAATTCAGTTTTTCTAATAATTCTTTTCATTTATATTCGAGGTCTTCAAGAAATCCTTGGATATCAAATTTCAATTCACACGAGTATGGAAATATCTTTCTCCTCCAACCCATAAAGTAAACACGCACAATGATGCCAATAATTTTTAATTGAGAGCCATTGCTGTGGGTGTTTGGTATATCTGTAATAAATCCTGTTTAAGGATAGGAGAAGATTTAGTAACATGATTCTGAAGATATATTCTGTGCCTATGTCAAATCTTCCTATTTATTATACTGATCATACACTATTACTCAGTTTTTGACTTCTCATCAACGATCTTATGCGATAGCCTAAATTATGTTAATCGGAGTGGTTGTCTATCGAACGGGTGAAACCTATCAGCAATATATATTGCAAGAGGTACTGCATCGTCAGCTGCACTGCTTGATACTACATCGCCAGTTTCAAATTGTGTTATGCTCTGACCTGGTAATGTAAGAAGAATGAAGTCATCAATTTATTTCTTGATGCACACGAATCATTATATGAGGCCTTTAATGTAATTGTATTAAACTTCCAGTCACTTGAAAACTGTCCAAAAAAATTCAAATTAATTGTCAGCGACACATGTAAACTCTTGCATGGTACTTCTTCGAACAATTCAAAACATACTGCTACTAGTTCACATCTGTATACTTATTGCTACGACTATAAGATCGAAGCGTAGGCTGTGAAAACGTTGCATGTTCCCTTATTTTTTTATCCGACATTCGTCTCAATATTTGTATGGATTCAAGTTCAGATCGCATACGACAGTAGTGCTCTAATCGTTAAATGCCTTCATTCATCACATATGGTATTTGATTACATTTTGCAAGCAGGTTAGTTTCGAATAAATAATTTATGAATCGCATTATATATCAATTTAACATTCAGAATTGCTCATCAAACTTGATTTCTATTTTGTTCTTGCGTATCCTGGACGTTTCACAGCAGGCTTTGCAACATTCCTATAGCCAATATAAACTTTATTAAAATCTTTTTGACTTTGTTCTTTAGGTTATGCCACTGCATAAGGAAAGGGGAAGTTACCCGGGTTGTGGCCATGCGCCGGTTGTGGCCACCCATGAATAATTTCTGACAGCGGGCAGATACAGTCGATATGACCATTTTCGTTGAAGCGCGATGCCACCACGATGTTTTTTTCAAAAACTAACCGTCAAAAGACCCATACGCGAAGCAACTACGGTCAGTAAAATTATCTTGTGTGTTCCAATCAACGTGATGTAATTTTGTGGAGCGTTGATAGTGCAATTAATTATAGTATGTGACTTCAAAAAGGAGTGTGCAATATTTTTTTGGAAAGGTAAAACATTAAAATTGGTGACTATGTTTTGGTCCAATCAGAATAATCGCAACAAAGAAATTTTCTCATCATTTCCAGACAACCCTGCTCTTCCCGTTTGTGGCCATCAAAATTCGCCCGGTTGTGGACACCTAATTTTTTATCGCTTAGGACATATTTCGCTGATTCACTGTTGGATATCACTGTTAATGTTAACAAAACGTTCATGAAAATGTCTCGAGGAAGTTATTTTATTTTTATTTTTACATTCTCATTCTGAATGGGAAGGTATTAATTTTATGCGAAAACTGACATTCGCGGATTTAATGTGATTCTCACGTTTTGAGACCCCCTGAGTCAAAAAAAAAATGATTTTTAGGAAGGTGTATGTCTGTCTGTCTGTCTGTCTGTAATCTGTATACTCGATAACTTCTGAAGAAAACGGAATTGTCAGAGTTATGAGATTCTTAAAATTCATAAATATAAAAGAAAATGAGAATTACTAGCCAAGTAACGCAAGATTGAAAAGAAAGTCCAAGAGAAAAATGTTTCTTCTTGGGAGCCCTACGAGATTGTGAATACAACTTTTTGAATTCAATCATATTCGATCAAGCTTCGGGACCCGTTTTGAAGGACCAAAAATACAAGTCGAGTTTGTTAACCACCTGCTTTGAATGAAAAATAAAGGAGGGAGAACATTTTGAAACTTGTTCACCTTCTCATTCTGAATGAGGAGATATCGATTTTTTGAAAAAATTGACATTCGGGGATTTAATGAAATCTCCACGTTTTGGGACCCCCTGAGTCAGAAAAAATGGTTTTCACGAAGGTGTCTGTCTGTAGCCTGTAATCTGTATACTTGGTAACTTTCGAAAGAATGATCTAATTGGATTGTGCTTTGGTACACTTGTTCAGAACCGGATAGGAAGGACGAGTTCGTTAACCAGCTATTTTGGTTGAGAGACCAAAGAGGGGGAGCATTTTGAAAAATTTTTTGAACTTTTTTTCCAAAAATCACAAATTTTTATACAGTTCTATGTAGTAGATGAAAAGTGAAACAATTTATCTTCATGATTTTTTTTTTATGAAAACAAAATTGTCAGAGTTTCGGAATTTTCAAAATTAAAAAAAAAACGAAAATGAGAATTTTTAGCCAAATAACGCAAGATTTGAAAGAAAGTCAAAGAGAAAAAATGTTTTTTTTTTGGAGCCCTACAAGATGGTGCATACAAATTTTAGAATTTTTTCGAAAAATTCCATATTTTATGTTTTAATCGTGAACAATCAAAAATTCAATTTACTAGCCAAACTATGCGTTATGTGAATATCAATTGCGAGTATTGTAATGATAATGTGTTTCTTAAGGCCAGTTGAGCCTTAAGTAAACTGGATATAAATGAGAATTTCATCAAAAATGGAAAAAAGGCAATAATCTTCATAGAAGTAGAGGTTTCGAGCACTTTTGCAAAATTTGCAACTGTATTTGCAAACTGTAAACTGAATCAAGCACTTATGAAGCCGTGCGCGAAGCGCGAAATTCAAATGCAAATCGCCTATTAGACCTGCAAATATTGTGAAACCGATGATGACAACAAATAATTCCATTTTCATTACTTCTCATTTTCAGATTTATTCATCTTTTTTGTGAAGGGTTTTTTGCAACAGCTTGTTGTTATTTTTGCAACTAAGAGCTTCAAAAATCAATCGACTCCCTTTTTCTAAACATAGGGTGGCGTCTCATTCAACATTTTCTCATTTTAAGGACATTTTTCAGACAACCGGGTAAAAAAAAATTGACAGTCAAAAAAGACGAACTTTTTACAGTTGAATAACTACTTTGTATTTTTGGAAAACCAAATTTATGCCTTTATAAAGAGTTATTCAAGACCTCAAGCTTTCCATTAGTACATACATGTCTGCAAAAATATGATTTGATCAAAAGTTATGTTCGGAAGACAAAACTATGGCCACAACCGGATAACTTCCCGTATAATTTTCATTTTCCTCCCTTTGTTTGAATTGTTCAGCATGCATGACGATAAATCTTTTCTACAGATTAGAGATATCAAAATGACATAGTCAGGCTTTTTTATATGACAGCTGTCAAATGTACTAGTAAAAGAAAGCAAATATAAAATCAAAACGGAAGAAGATATGAAAATGCAAAATGATATTGAGTTAAGAATGCTGACGGTGAAATGGTATGGGATTCGGACAAGGTGAAGAGTGTATGCGAGATTTTCTCAAGAAGCTTTATGAAGGTAAAGCCACGGGGCATGACAACAGTGACACAGCCGTAATTAAAAAACTTAAGAATGGTAAGGCTGCCGATGTAGATGGTATTACATCTGAAATGCTCAAGTTCAATGGCGGATATTTGTTGGCGTCGCTGTGTGAATTGATGAATATATGTGCTGTGAATAGCGAAGTTCCGAGTGATTGGAAGAAGGCGATTATTGTCCCAATCTACAAGGGAAAGGATGATCCAGGTGATTGTAATGATTAGAGAGCGATAAGCCTTCTAAGTACTATGGGAAAAATATTTTCCAAGATACTTATTAACAAATTCATGGGAGTAGCAAAGGTAAGGATCTGGGAAGTTCAATGTAGATCTATGCCAGAGAGATAATATGCGGACCAGATATTTAGCTGGAGACAGATAAAAAAGAAAAGCCTAAGAGTAAATGAAAAAGTGTATCTAGGTAGGGTGAATGGTAGCGTACCTAGAGGCAGACCGAGAAGGAATGGATAGAATGTGTGAATTAGACCCTAAAGACAAGAAGCATGGAGAGCCGGAGAAACACAAGAGCTTTTATGAAAAGATGCATGGATGTGGGAGAAGCGAAAGATGTATACCAGGATAGGGATGTTTGGAGAGCTATTGTATATGAGAAAAAGTGTGAAGCCTGAAACGAAGGATTTTTGATACTAATTGGCCCGCGTGAGGATATCGCTTTGTGGAACATTTTGAAGGCTTTTCGAAACTCTTTGTACAGAGTGTTTGCTAGAGTGATCAGGAAGTGACCCGTGTCGAAGCGATGTTGCACAGGACGAGTGTGTATTTTTTCTATTCGCAAAAAACACGCAATGAATCCAAAGACTGACCTGATACCGATCCCTGCCTCCTTCCTATATACATCCCTTGCTCGAAATTTCCCATGTCAATTCCACTTTCAAATCATTACCTCTTAATCCCTCATTCTCCAGTAGTACAACGGGCCCGGTACAAGACGAGTTACGTTTGCCCCGCAAGGGATTTGGCCTAATGGTATAATAATAATAATAATAACAATAATAATAATAATATCTTTGACTGTAACTTGTATAAGGAAATAACTTGTGTCTCCAAATGCATTTTATTCCGGGGAAAAAGCAGTTGTGTAAAACATCCCAGGAGCGGATTTGAAGAGAGGTTTTGAAAGGTCAGGTGCATATGAATGTCACACTTGCCCTGCACGTGAGGAACTAAAAATCATCAATTGAATGCAGAGATTTTGATGAACGGGGTGACGCATTCGGGATTTCTTTGGATCTGTCACAAAACGTTTTAGATTTGGAAAAGAAACTAATGTTTTTGGACTGATAGTCTTGTTTCTGTCTAAGATTATCCTGCCGTTTTCTAATGACCATTTTTACCATGTAAATCATAAATCCTCGTTCCACGAGCTTCTCCATGTCTTTGTCCATTACGGTACAGTATTGCACCATTGGGAAAATTGCCTGGGAATAAGGGTGCGGTCGGTAATTGTGGATCTGATTCTGTAAGAAAATACAGTTATTAATTGTAACGAAGATTGAAAAGAACATTGAATTAATACAACCTGCTTGAGAGAAGGGATAAAAAAGGTTAAGTTAGAAAAAAACATACAAGCGTAAATAATGCAGAAATGTGTTCTAATTCAATTCCATCATTCGATTATGTGAAAGAATATTTATATAAACTTGTCAGGAAAAAAGTGGGTTAACGTTGGTTTACCCTGAAGTACTGCGCATTCGTCAAGTAACACCTATGAAAATACTCAGTTGAATCACTAAAGATTTAGTAGCTTCAATCCGAGAATATGGTTATCATATGGGGGTTGACTACTTTATGGTTTATTTACCTACAAAATACCGCTCGCATTATTTTTTAGGAAACTGTGAGAAAGCTTATCCAGTTAATAACTGAATACAGTTTGTAGAAAGATCGAATCGCAATTGAACTGGAGCATTTATCGCTTATAAGCTGCGTTTCATCAAATATTCAAATTAAATAAGTCAACTCTCCCTCTTGATTCAAGCATTATTCCCCTTTAAACAGTGAGTGAATGCAACCAAAAAAAGTTCAATCAATAAAATATTGCCTTAATAACCAGGGAACTGATTCAGTGTTAGCTTTCCTTAGGGGAAGGGGAGGGATACGAAGGACAATTCCATGCTTCGCCAGATAAAGGTAAGAAACATCATTCGGATCTAGACTTGTGGAGGAAGGGGGCAGTACATACTTGGGCAACCTCTGGATCTGCTCCTTGAACGAGCTCAAATGAGGGAGGAGGGGGAGAGCCGGTCTGTTTCGGGAGAATTCTCTGGTTCTTGTTTTTGATTGAATTCGAGTTTTGAATGAACTATTTTACCATTTTCCGCTGCTTCTTCGACGTTATAAACCTCCCCATTGTAAACTACTCCAACAATTAGTCCTTCCTGCTTCACTATTCGAGGAGGTATCGGCAGTTCAGCGATTAGAGGAGGAATACTGGTACGCAGATTAGGAGCTTCCCATCTCCGCATTGGACTTGATTCTAGAAGCACGAATATAGAAGTTTTTATTCATGAATTCTTCCAAACAATCCTCAAAAATTTTGTATTCTCCTAAACTGTCGAGACCGTAAATAGAAGTTGCAAAGACAATCAATATAACGCATGACTCAGAGCGTTCGTCTCCCATTACGTGAATCGAATTTTCGTGATTGGGCCACGTCATTTTTTAGTTTTAAACCATATCAGCGTTTTCTTCAAGAGAAACCGCACATTCTTAAAAATGATTTATAGAAGAAATGAGATGAGAGAAATTAGTAGAAATATAGGATATACCTTGCGTGAAAGTATTTGAAAAAGTCCTTAATGAGCATGCAAAATGTACAGATTATCTAGATCACCGTGACGCAACAATAAATTATGACGTGCGACTGATCTATCCTTGCCTAATTATATATTTGTCAGGAACAGTTCCTCTTAATCTATATAATGTCATTGGTAAACAATTTTAATTGACAGAATTTTCGGGATGACTAAGGGCATGCCAGCAGCTGAAAAAATTCTTCGTATGCTCTTAGTCATTATGTTTTACAAAAGAATAATTCTCAAATATCATCGATACCTGAACGTAATATATCTTGATACATACATGAATGATTCCTTATTGTATTATTCCCTACTTACGAACGGAATTGAGAAATATCGTGAAAGAGGAGAGTAGAGTACAAATAATTATATTCATTTTGCTGGCGGCAAATACGTGATCTTCAGAGGAATTCATGAGCTGCTGAAGATAAGAAATAATAAAATACAAAAAGCGTGTGCCTAAAAAGAAAGCATAGTATATTAGGCGTAACATTTAGAAATTTATATTGCTAGAAGCTAAGTGAAATTTCTTATCTCTTCTTGAAACCGTATTCATACGTGTCGACGGCACACCCCTGTTTTTAAGAAGCTTTCCCTAATTACTGCTTATAATCCCTTTTTAACTCAAATTCACATTGAACAAACTCGATCGCTTTTAGTTGAAATTTAAACAATAATCATTTTTTCCATCAACAATTCATCTCGGGTCTCTTCGCTTGGTGTTTCATCACAAGGCACGGACTAAGTCGAGTGCCTGATGGAGTCAAGATCGTACAAAATTAAATTTGAAGTTCCAAATTGGTTGCATTGATTTTTTATTGGTGCAGTCCAAAGTTCGTCGTGTAGCGGTGTTGTAATGACACAGCGGTTGAGTATGTTAAAGACAACTTACGTCTCCTCTAAATGCTTTTTTTGAGCTAATAACTGTTACACCACAGGGTTTTAGTAGCGAACTCCCTGTTGATGAAGAAAATTCCTAATCATGCGACAGGTGTTCAGTAAAAACCGTTTCTTGAGCCGCTGCCAGTGCCTCACTGACTCCTGGATGTTCGTGACGTTCAGCTCTTTACTTCTTGCTCCAGCCCACAATACCTATGGATCTTGATTGTAAAGATACTTATAAAACGTCGGGAGACAGACTTTTGGTCAAAATTCAGATGGATTCCGAGCCCCTTGTTTTTTCTGCACCATTTACGTTGTCCCTCTAAGTATAAAATTCGGCATTAGACCAGGATGTTCAATGATCTCCTGGAAACTCTTCGCCAACGCAGTGTGCACACTTGTAAGGTACTTGTACCAAAAGTTGTGCACCATGTCCAGACCTGGAACTTTTCAATTACTAGATATTTCCAAAACCGCTAACAGTATTGAGCCTATGATGATGGTAGGCTCTATTACAGGGTTTCAACCTGCCCTTTCCTTCTCTAGTTGAAACCACGCAGCGTCGGAATTGCTTCTGTTACTTTTCCCCGAACACGTGACCAGTATTCAATCATGTCTTCTCATTGAGGAACTTCGGTGTCCAGCAGAATATTTTGCTCTTTACATAGTTCACGATGAAATCTTCTCTCATCTGCATGGAAGGTTTGATTTTGCTGCCTTCTTGCCCTGCTCATATTGTATCAACGCATTTAAGCAGTAAGAATCAAAGTCTCTGCCGATGAAAATCTATAATCTCATCTAATATTTTTTGTGTCAGTGTCTCGATATTGCGAGGGCACATAGTATTAGTGACATGGTGTATCAGCTTTCTGGTTCCTTTTTTGTTTCTTATATTGGGTCAGTCGATCTCTTGGTGAATAAACATCTTTGGCGGAGAATGCCTTTTTGTTGATTATATATTCCTGAACTCTGAGGAAGCTCAACTGTTATTCCCTTCAAGTTGCTGCAGTTTTTCTGGGATTTTCTGTTCACATCAACCTCCTTGATAGTGGCTATTTCAACCTTCGAAAGTGATCTGTGAACAAATATTGAGCGTTCTTGATCTGCTAGATTCTGTTCTTTTATTCCTGTAGCGGGATGTGGGTACTTAAGTTAGAAGAGACGATAACACCTTTGCGTTATGAGATAGAGGCGCATAGAATCTTCGTTCATATGATATGTCCATTTCAGTCACTTTCTTGGTTGCTGAATCTTCATTTCATCCACTGATGGAATCAAGCTTTCTGCTCCTGAAAGATGTTGTGGTACCGAAGCATCAAGAGGTTGCGCAGGAATATCTATAAAGTGATGGCGTTATATTGATTCATCAGTCTCGGCTTAATCTCGCTCAGCTTCATCCAACAGATGTTCATTGTCGACGATTTCCGGCCGCTTTTACCTCTCGCCTAATCTCTTTTGCTGGGTCTTCATTTATTGATCTCCTCCAGTCAGTTCTCTCCTACGGTATTCTCAAAGGGGTGATTTGTTGAGCATCGTTTGAGTCAGCCAAAGCATCTTCAACAGGCACAGGTTATCCTTTAATGACCACGATTACATATGTCGTGGCCACCAGCGGTGACCCCAGGGGCGTCATGACGATCCTTGGTAAGCGACAAGGCTTTCAATATATTCAAAAGAATCTCCATCATGATTGGGTTTTTTGGTGTTCCTTCTAATAATTTTCTATTAGGAGCAATGCCACGGCCAACGTGGTGATCAAATTAATAAGAGGGAGGCTATAGCATCTCGTTAATATTATTATTCCTATTATACTTATCCCATTACACAGCAGCAGAGTTTGTTGAGGGTAACTAATTGCACCACCTCTGGATGCTTTTTTAGAGCTACCAACTGTTACACCAGAAGGTTTCAGTCGTTAACTTCCTGATGGTCGAGAAAATTTCTAACAATGCGACAAGTGTTCCATAAAACCATTTTTCGAGCTGCTGCCAGTACCTTACTGACTCCTAGGCGTTCGAGATGTCCAGAGCATTTTGTGCGTACATTGCCTGTAGCCGATATCGCGATAGGATGGATGGATGGATGCATGTTTCACATAACTACATATCGTCTTCACTTAATGCCTCAGCTCACTATACTTATGAATCTTGGTCGTATAGGATGACCTTCAAATTTCGGTTGATTGGACAAGCATAGTCGATGATAAAAACTTTCCCGCTACCCATGACAAACAGACAAAAACAAGGAGGGAGGGGACTAAGAGAAACACAAAAAAAAACAATAATGATGGAGAGTTTCATGAATATATTAAAACGCTGGTCGCTTCCCAAGGATCGTCGGGGCGTCCACAGAGCCACCGCTATGGGCCACAGCATGCGGGATGGTGGTCATGGCGAGCTGCGTAATGGTCAGGCAGATCGCGCCATTCAACAATCTGGCCAGCAAGAACATCTGCGGAACGCGAGAATCAGTGGAACAACGGCTGTGCCTGTGAAGGATGCTTTTGCTTGCTCAAGCTATTTGATGATCAGAATTGATGCGTCTCTATTATAGGCGAAATTGGAGACCAAGCGCCAAAAGCGCTACAACTTGAGGACGAAATTCGCAGAGAAGTTGCCCTGAATACAAAGAGTTTTAGTGGAGTTCCTTCACAACTTATTGATGATCCAGTACCATCACATCTTCCAGAAGCAGACAGCCCCATTCAACCAGAGGCTGTAGTCGAGATTCAGCGTCCGAGCAGGCGATGGAAATAGACATACCATATGAACAGAGATGTGATGCGCCTCTATTTTGTGGCTCAGAGTAGTAGGCAGAGTGTGAGAAGAGAACATCATCGTCTCTTCTCACTTAAGTATCTGCATCTAGTCACAAGGATAGTGGAACAGAATCTAGCAGATCAAAAGCGCTCAGTATCGGTTAACAGATTGCTCTTGCTGGTGGAAATTGCCACTATATGAATACATGCAGAACAGCAGCCTTAAAATAATGAAATGCCCATAGGAGATGTGGATAATGAAGACCTTATCGAAGCTACAGGCATAGGTGCTAGGGGTAGTTAAGAACGAGAGCCGGATCCACTAGAACTACATCTGGACATCAACGTTAACGTTAATTTTAACAGCATAATCACTGAAAAACTGCAGCACCTCGAAAGGAATCCCGGTTAAGCCTTATTGGAAAACAGGAATGTAGAACCAACGAGAAGGCATTCTTCGCCGGAAATGTTCATCACTAATGATCTGCATGAAGTGATAGGACACCTCAACAGCAAGGTTTTGCCTTTGCATCTGAATGCAGAACTATCATTCTTATACGTGCAAACTCTTGTATATTGTGCGGCTGTGGCTGTTGTTAGAACATAAGGTCGCAGAACTAGGCCAAAGAAGCAGTATTTGCCCCAAGAGGAAAACAACATCTCCCATGGAAAATCAGATTGGATATAGATGTCAGAAAAGTAAGGAGCAAATTGGGTCGACTTACCTAATATAAGAGAGGCAACAGAGCCAGAAAGCTGATACTCCGTGTTAATAATATTATCTACCTTCGGAACATCGAGACACTGGCAACAACGATATAAGATGAGACGATTGATTTTCATCGGCAGCGACTTTATGTTTTTACTTCCAGACTGCGTCGATACAACAAAAGTAGTGCAAGAAGGCAACAAAATCGAACCATTAATGAAGATGAAAGGAGGTTCTACCGTGAACTAAATGAGGAGCAAAACATGCAGCTCAACACTGAAGTTCCTCAATCGGAGGACATGGCCGACTACTGGTCTGGTGTTGGGGAAAGAATAACAGAAGCAATTTCGACGCTGCGCGGTTACATCTTGAGAAGGAATGGGCAGGCGGGAACCCTGTTATGGAGCCCACCATAATCACAGGCTTAGACGTTGCAGCGGTTTTGGAAAGATCCAGTAATTGGAAAGTTCCAGGTCCGGACATGGCGCACAACTTCTAGTACAAGTACTTTACAAGTGTGCTCACTGCGTTGGCAAAGAGTTTCCAGAAGATCATTGAACATCCTGATCTAACGCCGAACTTGATGCTCAAAGGAACAACGTATATGTTGCCTAAAAAACCAAATGCTAAAAATCTATCGGAATTTCGATCAATCGCCTGTCTCTCAACGATTTATAAGTTATATGAGTATCCGGGTATTTTTGAGTCCAAAGACATACAGCATACGATAGGTAAGAAGAGCCTTATGACTGCCTTCACTACAAGACTTAGATTGGTTCTTAAGAGTTCTCTCAAGTCTTCCGAGAAAATCAGGGCTATCAAAACCTATGCTTTTCCTATCCCCACGTACTCTTTTGGGCTTATAAAATGGTCAAACACCGACCTTGATAGGATAAACGAAACTATTTGTGTTGAAATGACTAAGCACTGGATGCATCACAGTAATTCGGCGATTAAAAGGATAGTTTTGTCATGCAGCAGATCTTGATTATACGCCCTTAAATTCGTCCTCGGCGGAAACCTTTAATATCAGGGCAGAAACCAGAGAGGAATTGGAGACGCAATGGAGACAAAAAGCTATCCACGGCGAGCACACCAGAAGCTCCGATCAATATGAAGGTGATGAAGAGGCATCTAATATTTAGCTGAAAAAGGGCGTCCTGTTCCCGGAGACGGAAGGTTTCATGATACTGATCCAAGACAAGGTTGTCGGCACCAGAAATCATTGCAAGAATGTACTTCATCAAGACGTATGGAGTAACAGTTGTTAGCTCTGAAAAAGCATCCAGAGGTGACGCAAGTTATCTTCAACAAACTCTGCTGCTGCGTAATGACAACATCATAACGAGACGAACTTTATATCAAACTAATAACTCAGTAGTGTGCCTGCCAAAATATCTGCGCAACAATTTTTCGAACTTTGTTCTCATATTTTCAAATCTTTAACATCTTGACTTCATCAGGCACTTGACTTAGTCCGTGGCTGGTGACGAAACACCGGGTATAAAGACTCGAGAATGATTTTTGACGAATAAGAATTATTATTTTTTATTCGTCAAAAACTGATCTCGGGTTATATCACCCGGTGTATATATTATTATTATTATTATTATCATTATTATACCATTGAGTCCAGTTTTTTTTGGGGTGAGAGTAACTCGTTTGGTCCCATCCTCGTGGTTCTACTGGAAAATAAAGAATTGATATAGAAAGTTTCCAAAATTGAATCGACATGGGAAATTTAGAGCAAGGGGTGTATAAGAGAAGGAAGTAGGGATGACTAGCCTAAGAATTCATTGTGTGCTCTTTGCGAATAGAAAAAATTGGATTCTATTTTTATCCTCAATTTTTCAATCCAAGACCATCGCTTGAGACGTGGAATTGTTAGTAAACAGAATCTTCATTTGAATTTTGAAGCAGAATGAATACACGCGAGGTTACTTCTGCAACATGAGGGGTAATACCTGATAAAAACAATACACAGCAAAAGTAAGTCCAGCCTTTTTCTGATTTCCAAAGGAAACACTCGTCTTGTGGTCTCAAACTACTAACTCTAGCTTGGGTATAACGCCTAACAACTAATTTTTCAGCTATTTGCTACTATTTACATCGCTACTAAGTTCGCATGATCGAGCTTCCAGGGCTTCCGTCTCCTCTGACCTTTTCTCAATTTCATAGATTTCTCGACTTTTTACTGTGTTACTCTAACGTCCTTTCAAACGCACAAACCCAGCCAGTATCTACACGCTTTCATTCCCTCTCCCATTCTCAACCACAAAACCCTACTCCACTTACTTTCTTTTTAAAACTTTTTCAGGTATTCTGGTTCTCCCACCCATTTAACCATCTTATACCACCTATTGTACTGTGATTCCATGATTTTGATCCACTTTTCCTCCCCGTGTATTATCATCATCTCCAGTTCTATTTCCTGCGATTCTACATACCCTTCTTGGAAATAACATTCTTGTCTCATTCGCTGTCTCTCACCTTCCCGTTTCGAGCTTTCTATATTGACTCTCTTCTCTCTAGACCTAACCTCCTTTGAACATGCTTGATCCATTTTTCTACCCAGTTCCTCCCTCAGCATATACCCTGGGCAACTCCAACTTACCCTCATAACCCACCTCAAGAATCTTTTGAAAAGACTTTCCACTCTTTTTTGCTCCTTCCATCCCCAAAATTCTACTCCATAGCACACGACTGCCCACACTATCACATCGAACATCCATATTTTCATCCTCCAATCATCCTCAAACCTTCTCTCCCCTATGTCCCATACTTGTCCCATTATTTTACTTTCGCACTCCAATCCTTTTCTTACTTGCAACTCGTTACCTCCCCCTGATTCGAACCAAAACCCTAAATAACAGAATTCCTCCACTCCTTCTATTGTTTCTCCGTTAAGCTTCCACTTGTAATCTATTCGCTTTCTTCTGTTCCTGAAGCACATTTTTTTTGTCTTGCTTACGTTTACTGTTAATTCTTTTCCCGTTACGTACTCTTCCAACACTCGCAACATCAAATTCAAGCCTCTTTCGTCCTCTTCCAGTAGTAAAACATCATCGGCATATGACAAAGAGTAGAGCTTACTGCTTCCAAAGATCGTACCTCCTCTTCCGTTGTTCCTTAGCTTTTTCTCTAAGTCTGCTAGCATTATACTAAACAGTAGCGGACTCAACGGGCAACGTTGCCTGAATCCTCTCTGTGTCCGAATTCCTCTCCTTCCTCTTCCTATTCTCACTCTGAATCTTGACTCCACAAATATATCCTTTATGTTTTCAATCAGCCCCTCATCTATTCCTCTTTCTTTCATCGCTTGCCACAAAACTTTCCTGTTCACTGAGTCAACCGTTGCCTTGAAGTCTACAAACAAAGCTACAAGCTTTCCTTTCTTCCGACCCAAGTTCCTATTCACTAGATAGCTTAGGACGTGAATGTTATAGATTGTTCCTATTCCTTTCCTTAAGCCCGTCTGGTTGTGAGGGATAATTCCTTTCTTTTCTACTTGACTCTCTAACCTGTTTCTGAGCACTTCCGCATAGATCTTATACCCCACCAACATCAGAGTTATACCTC
>WSXT02241384.1:0-15607 GCA_011762715.2 Neuroterus valhalla
AAGGTTTGCTTTTGGATGGTCTTTTCAGCCCTATAGTAGTTTTCGCGGCCGCTTTAATTGTGTTCTGTATATTGTGCCATAAGGTTTTTTAATTTCTCTACATCAAACCGAACCCTTGGTGCTTCGACGTTAGTGTTCTTATTTATCGCTAGCCTGAATCGTAGCTTGGCTACTACCGTTTAGTAAGATAGAGATTGAGACTAGAAGAAGGTGCATATGAAATTGAGTATGTGAAAGGAAAAGAGAAGATCTGCCAAAATTCAACAAGGAACAGTGTTAAAAAAAGCTGGGCCAAGTTATTGAGGAAATATTAAAGAAAAACCTAACTATTATTCACATCCGGATAGGAGATCCCTAAATTTCTGCCCTTGGAAAAGAATCACTTCAAGAGATGTTAGAAAATTGTAAAAGAAGGCACATGTCAGCCATATGGGCGAACAAAACACTTTTGTGAAAGCTAAAAAATTTTATCGTTGGAATAATATGGAGAAGGATATTAAGGAATACGTGAATCACTGACCTATCGGTTAGATTAATAAAACAAAGAGGATTGAAAACCAAATAGAGAGCATAATTTGTGATATCCCTTTAAAGCCAAATGACCAAATAGCTATGGATATATATGGACTGCTTCCAGAAACGATCAGAGGAAATGAGCCAGATACATAGTCAAACCAGATGCGCAGTACTGCTTCCTTTGAAAAACGGAACCAGTAAAAACATCAATGAACAACTAATCGATATATACATTTTTACTTTTGGTGCACCTAAAACGATACTGACAGATCAAGGGCAAAGTCCTATTTCTGATTCGATGCAACAATTCAAAGAAACCTTACGAATACAACATATTAAAACAACTTCTTTTCACACGCAGTCGAACGGGAATATTGGAAGAATGCACTTGACATTAGGAAATTTAATCAAAATATATATGGCAGACAACAACAAAGAATGGGATGATAACCCTAAATCCATGAACTTCGTGATAAATAAAACTGAAAATCAAACCACTGGATTCTCAACCTTTGAACTCACCTTTGGAAGAGAAACTAATTTTCCCTCAACTTTTCAGAAGAATTCTAGTATAACCTATCAAGAATTGATCAAAAAATGGAAGAAAATATATTAAATAAATTCAACCAGATCTAGAGAGAAAATTAGCTTAGAAAACGAGAAGACGAATTTTTTATCTTGACTCGAAAATTAAAAATCATTACCCATTGTATAAACCAGACCAGCTAATTACACTAAAAAATAATTCGAAAATCAACGAATTGGACAATAATAACTTAAAAATCTTGACAAAAAACAAGATAGTACAAGTCCACATTGACAAATGTCATGCCTTATTTTTCAGATGAGGATCAGTCTCTTCCTACTGACAGCAATAATCTCAATTAGAGCTCAGGTCAAAATTGAACCTTTAACAACTTATCTTTATGGAGAAGAATTAGAATTGGCCACCATCTATGAAGAACAATAGGCATTAATAATCGGGATCAACCTCACCAACACTCACAAAAGGATGGATACCATTAGGTAATTGGAAGATTTCCTGAATCAGAATTTCGTTAGTAGATGCCCAGTTAGAAACACTTTTAGAATTATGGTATACAAATATAATCGATCAAAAGGTGAATAAACTCTAGAACACAGTATAATGGGAAAATCCAGATTCAGGAGAGATTCATTTAACTTGGTTGGAAACGTCTCAAAAACCTTATTCGGAACACTATCCCAAATTTATATAGATCAAGTTAACCATGAATAAGATCAAGTATATTCTGATAACAAAAAATAGCTAAAATTGTGAAGAACACACAAAAATCATAAAATTAATTCTCGATATTTCGTCACGAGACATGCATGGTTTGAAGGACAGGCTCATGTTAGTAAATCAATTATTAAAACAATCGACAAATGCCTCAAACGCAAACCGCAAACGGCTCGTACTACAGGATAAAATAACAACTTTAGAAGTTTTCATTTCTGAAATGAGTGAACATCTATCTACTGCTTTAAATGTAATTAATATAGCAAAGCTCGGGATAATTGAATCAATGATAGTAACATCTTCTATAATAAAAGCAACCATCCAAGAATTTGAGAGCCGACATAAAACGGGATATCGCTTTGAAGGACAAGAAGTTAACTATCAAAAAACAATTTACTCAGCCGATACTAATAAAGAGATTCTTCATTACACGTAAATTTACCAATATTAACAAATGAAATATTCATCATTGAAAGAATACTACCTCTCCCTAACAAACTATATCTATGTACTTATTAACCAAAAAAGTTTAAATTAAATCAGTACAAGGAATTAAAATATGTAAAAGGCAACAACCCAACTTCTTAACCTACCAGCAAGATACTTGCAATCTATCCCTACTATTCAATAAATTCTCAGACTATTATTACAGGAACTTTTGATAACCGGACAAAATTGCAAAATTATGTCAACAAGAATATCATTAAATATTGGAAGCAACGACTTACATGTTTAACGAATGATGAAGCTGAACGGAACATACGAATAAGAAATCCCCGACATGACGTTGATAAAAAATAGAATGATTTTACTACCAAACATTGTTGACTCAAATGCACAACGAAATACACACCTTAGTTTGGGAAACGTTGAGAATATTTAAGAGACAATTCCAAATTACCATCGAAATTGTAAGGAAAACGCTCTAGAATGGTTGCAATATTTAGGATATACATCCCTAGATATAATTGCGTTCTTGACTATGCATAAAATAGGATAATTCAACGCCATAATCGACATTGTAAAATGCTTAGTAGAAAACTGGTAAACAAATTGTACTTTTCGAAACAAAGCTAACCCTTTGCGTCGACAAGACGCAATACCAATGATTAATACTAATATTTCTGTTTTTAATTATTTAAGTATTCGCTCGTAAGGAAAATGACAAGGGAAAAATTTATTTAAACCCCGCGGAGAATCCTTCCTAAAATCCAATGGCGATCTTTTCAGTACACCCTGTATGAACCCCTCTGCAAATGCTATCCTCAAGTTCTGTAGTGGTTTGAGTTTTTTTCTGCAAGGCGGATTTTCCAGATGGAAGGGTACGTCTTGATGAAAACAATCGAGATTTTTCCGGAGTATCCCTCAAAGTAGCTCGATTTCTCTCGATGCTGGTTAGAAATGATGCCAATGTCGTATAATAGAAACCCTACTTGTAAGAAAATTAAGGAATATTTTTTGATTATGATATTCTCAGGTGAATATCATAAGCTTACATTGTTTACGACAAACGATGTTAATGCATATAACAATGATAGAAAATAAACACAGAAATACGGTCAATTGTGTTTGAGCGTTCATTCAAGGACAATTGTATGCAAAAGACTAGGAAATGGGCAGGTGATGAGCGCGCTCCGATAGGATCTTGTTAACATACACGGGAAACTTGTTTTATACAATAACAAAAGTTTATTTTACTATTTTTCTATCCCGCGAAACATATTCCAGACAAAAACATCCACTTCTCAAATTAGTGCATTCACAAAACAGCTGAAGTAAGTTTCCTAATAAACATATGCATATATTTTCGGTTTGATTCCTTTGGCATCAAACTGATGGGCCTATGACAAAGCAACCGAACGCGTCCTCAGGTTGCAGGTAGAGGATCCCTATGCCGAGAGTTTCGTCTCGATACCAAAAAACTCCTCTGCTGCTGGTCCAGACTGTATTAGAAACTTTTGATGGAAGAAGTTCACTTCCGCAAACCAACATCTGGCTTGCATCTTTACCTCATATTTAAAGTCGGAGGTCCCTATTCCGCAGTGGTCGGTGTTAGAACGAACTGTACTCCTACCGAAGAAAGGCGACTTGTCCCACCCAAGGAAGTACAGACTAATAATTTGTCTGGACACGGTGTACAAGATCTTTACATCCATCATGAATGACAGGATTGTTCAGATAATTGGACCTGTATGAAATGAGATATACGAACAACGAGGATCGAGAAGAGGCACGGCAGGCTGTTGGGAAAACCTGCTGATCAACAGGAGTGTCTGCAAAGACGCTGCAAACCATAAACGCAATCTGTCGATGGCTTGGATTGATTACCAGAAAGCTTATGATTCAATTTGCCATAGACTTCTCATCTGTCTGCTGAAAAGCTTGAAGGTTCATTCAGATATAGAAGGATCCATTGAGAGATTAATGCCTCTTTGGAAGACCAGATTTACTAGCACTTCTAGAAAACATCGTGTGACTACCAACAGTGTCACTTTTCAGAGAGGTGTCTTTCAGGGCGACGTAATGAACCCTCTCCTCCTCTGCATCACACTATTGCCTCTGTCCTTCGCACTCCGTGATTCTCATGGGTACCTCTGTGGCGTAACTAATCTTCGTGAGCCTAAGGTCACTTGTATATTTTATATGGATGACTTGAAGATCTATGCTTCTGGAAAAGAACATCTTGAAGATGCTCTTGGTATCGTCGGGAGGTAAACAAGAGAAAACAGTATGGACTTTGGATCGGATAAGTGTGCAAAGATTCATCTGAAACGTAAACGAATATCAGGTATAGATAAGGACCCTGAGCTTTTTGACCGAAGTGCTAATAACACATTAGCGCTGGAAAGACCTACAAATACCTGGGTGTACCTGAGAGCTGCATTCAGGATACAACATCAGTGAAGGAGGTTCTCCAAAGCAGACACAAACACCTGCTCCGACGGATTTGGTGTCAAACCTGCCTTCGTTGAACAAGATATCTGCGACTTACATGCTTGCCATCCCAGTTCTACTCTATTTATTTTGGGAGATTCCATGGAGGAAGAACGAGCTCAAGGCTCTTGACATTATTACGCACAAGATGATGCATATGAAGAAAAGCTTGCATATCAACTCGCCCGTTCCGCGCTTGTACATCGCACGCTTTAAAGGCGGACGCAGACTTTTCAATCTTCATTGTCTTGATAACCGAATTTTCCTGAGTACTGTTTATATCATCGCAAACGGTAGAGATCCTCTCCTGAGATGGTCAGGAATCACAATTGAGTGGAGATGGAGCGTTCCGGTACAAAACCTGGGAGTAGGCAGCTCAAACCCTTGGCCTGAACCCCAACATCAGGAGTGATGACAGGGCAATATTCCGTCAAATTGTCTTACTTCTAAAAGCTCAGGTGAAGGAAGCGGAGGCAAAAAAAATTATTAAAATAGCATGAAAACAAGGCGAAGCACGGAAACTTTTACAAAATTGTGAAAGATCAATCCTTATCACATGAGTCAACGTTTCCTTTGCTCAAATCATCTGTCCTCAATTCAGGAGCACAGAGTTTTATTTTCGCGTGTCAAGACGGTGTGATTTACACCGGAGCATACCATAGAAGCATATTACGTCAAGATGTTCTGAGCGATAGGTGCAAGGCGTGTGTTAAACTCCCTGAGCACCTATCGCATACACTATCAAATTGCCTTATTCACGCAGGAACGACGTATTCGTACAGACACAATGCTGCCTCAACAGTTCTTTAACACCATCTCTGTCGCTCCTTCGACGTTGGCCGCAACCCTGCTCTGCTGGATGCTCCAAGAGTAATTCGGTATTAACATATGGTACAGATCTTCGAAGGAATAATAGTTTTGAATAAAGCCCAATAGTGGGCTTGTTTCAAAGTGTAACAGAAAGGTAGCCGAAATTATGTACTATGAAACAAAGATGTTAAAAAAGTTGTCGACCAGTTTGTATTCTAGTAAAGATGGAAAGAAAATGTCGATCATCTGGTCTGAATTCAAGATGTTGTTTGAATAGATATTAAGATATTATCGCATTATCTCCCTAACGTTCCTTCATGGGCAACTCTCACTGGACGACACGTCTGAGGCAGAGCTTCTTCCACGATGTCTTACTGATGAGTCCAGTGAGAGTTGCCCAGGACGAAACGTTAGGGAGATATTGCGAAATATCCTAATATCTATTCAAACGACATCTTGAACTCATATCAGATGATCGACGTTCACTTTCAAATTCTTGTGTCAGAATATCAACAATTGGAGGTCTTCCAAAATAGCATAGTCATGTTTTACCAGATTGATTAAAAAAAAATTAATTATGAAAATGAATCACGTTATATATGAGCTTGCAGAGACAAAACATGGGAAGTATACTGACGTCGAGCATAATAAAGATGGTAATCATTCACAAATTTCTTGATTTCCGACGAAAATAATATTTTTACTCACTTTTCAATTATGCACTTCTTCTTCAAAAAGCGATCTCAATGGATAAAACCGGCACCATTGGTCAAAAATGTCTGGTTAATTAACTCGTCCTTACTTTCGCGGCCTTGGAAAGTTACGCCAAAGCACAATCCAATATGATCAATTCTTTCAAAAATTATCGAGTACACAGATTACAGACTACAGACAGACGGCCCCATCTTAAAAAACCTTTTTCCTGACCCAGGGGGTCTTTAAATCAGGGGGCGAATATCGTTAAAAGAAATCCAAGAACAAGTTATGAGGTTCCCAGAACTTGAAATGTAGTAAAAGGGCACCGTCAAAAATTCTGCGGAGGGGGGGGGGGATTTGCTTAGTTACGCCACTGAGCGTTACTACGAGAAAAAATAGTTATTTTCAATTACGAATTTTTGGAGCAATGAAGTTCGTTAACTTGAATCAGCCATTCCCTCACTTTGCGTAAAATATAGGGAAAACTAGACACTATTCCATGAGAGGTGAAGTCAAAGCACGCTGCGACTCAATTTGATTTCCAACCGGGTCGCAAGCCCTCTGGTTTGATCTCCTATGATCTTACACAGGGAATTTCCTATGCCTGGTCATTTCACTCGTGAAAACGGTAAATTGAGCATTCTTCATTTAGCGCCCATGACCTGCTGGCGCCCGTTGACATATAAACTGTACCGCTCATCTGGATGCGCGAACTCGAACGTATTAGAAAGAAAAGGAGATAGTGCTCTATCCTTCGCGCACAGTGACGGCGCTAGCCTTTTGTGGGCCCCGTTTTATTATTTACACTTCCTAAAATCTATTTTTCCGGAAAATATTTCCCAAAATATTCCCATGTAAGTTTAGGAAATTATTTTTTCGGAGAAATATATCAAGCATGGTATGAAGACGCACGTTAATGGATTTAATGGATTCAATAAATTCATCAATGTAAACGGTAATATTTATGACCTTAATTTTATCCAATTTCTATATTTCGTAGTTCTATTTTGAAACAAATATTATTTATTATATTCAATGTAGTCATTAATATAAAATTCAAAATTATTCATCTACATAGTATAAATATTACATGTCGATGCTGTCAATAGATGTTTTTCTAGGTTATAACGTCAAGGCAAAAATTTAATGATATAATTACCTGTGTAATGAATGCCCGTCGCCCATGTCGGTTCGCGTTCGACAAGCAAAGCACATAAAAACCATTTTTTCTTTATTCGGATTATTTATATTGAACACTTCAAACGAGCTTGAGCTGCCAAAACCGAGGCTGAGTCCCCACTGAGGGTCCCGCTAACTTCTCAAACAGGCCTGAGCCAAAACCAAGAGCCAATCAGAAAAAGAAAAGCGGAGACAACCGAGGATGCATCCTATGTCCCCTCTTTTCTACACCCAAATGGATGCGCAGTGGACATGAGTGGTCCAGTTTATATGTCGATGCTGGCGCCCCCCCCCCCCCAGCATCGCAGGGCCTGCGGGGGTGTTATTTACGCCACTGGTAATGCTTGATATTGGCGGTTACTTATTGCTGCAATTTTCGAACATATATCTTGGAACAATTCATAATAATAACCTAAACATTTCTTCTGTAGTCGTGCCAGGTGGTCGCTGATATGTTCAACTTTTTTAATGTTGAAGAAATTTTAATTTCAACACGGATATTGTTACACGGTCGATTTGGAAACAGAATATTGAATGATTTGGAGTTAGTATATTAATTGAGTCTGTGAATAGAATGTAGAGATTTTGATTCGAATTACAACACGCAGATTCATATAAGAGACGTGATGGAAAATTTTGAAATAAACCTCTGGTACAAACCTACCTCGGAAGTTCCATGTTATCGATGATATCATACATATATAAAAGATTTAAAAGGTCTTAATTCAATAATGAAATCTTAACAATATCTTACACGATAAGAAATACTTTTCGAGGGGATTCTTGTTGATGTTCATTTACTAATTGCTTGTAACAAAATAGTCTTTTTAATAATAGGAATCACAATTATAAAATGTTTCAAGAATAATTGTTGTAATTTTCCATTGATAATTTTCTTGCTTCAACTGCAAAGTTGAAAGAAGGTTCATATATGCAGAAGACACCGCGATTTTTCACCGATATCATCATAGAAATTTGCTTTCAACAATAAAGTACTGATAGCACAATTTTCCAAAACATTTCATAATCAGAAGAAAGTAACATTTTATGCAGTTTAAACTACTTGTAATCAGCGCTTCTGACTGTTATTGGACCTTGATTGTATTCCCAATAAATTATCGAGCTGGAAAATTAGGTATTTTGTCTGATGCAAATAGGATTTTCTTTTCGAGAGATCGCTCTGCGGATCACATATAAGTACTATTATATTTTGGAAGATCATTTTGCCAAATGAATTGATGGTGTGCGGAATGAAGGATTAGTCGTCTGCTAAAACTATCACTTGGAAATGAGTTCGAATTGGATTAACATTACCTATTGGAGTTTCCTCAACTAATTTCGAGCTCAAATCGAAAACCATACCGCTTCTCATATTTATTCCTGCTCGCTCTCCATCGTAATTAAATATTCCACGGAGACATGAAGTTCTATCCAATATTGCAACAACGTTACCGGAGGATGTTGTTAGTACTCTTTGAGCACCGGATGGCATGGGCGCAAAGTTATTATATCCTCTTCCATGCAGCACAATTGATTTGTTTTCAGGAAAAGTGTACATTTCAATTTGGAATACCCGTTCTTGATTGGTGTTAGGGATCAGTCGAATCAGACCAAGGTGTGGAACAGTTAATCCAAATATGCGTACAGGACGTGGCCTGGGAGGAGGAGACCTGGTCCTATCACGAAGGAGAGGAGGAGACCTTACTGGAGAATGAGTTCTGAAAAGTTGTAGTGTGTTCCCAGGTAAATCATGATTTTCAGGAGAAACAGATCTTCCGGAACGAGAAACACCAGGAAAGGAGTCATCATCAGGTGAGCGGTTGGACTGTGAACTCAACTCTGTGACAAGAAAGATAGGGTTCAACTTCTGTTAGAGAAGAACTGTATGTTGGTTCATCATTAACTCAC
Organism: Neuroterus valhalla; assembly: GCA_011762715.2. NCBI lineage: Eukaryota > Metazoa > Arthropoda > Insecta > Hymenoptera > Cynipidae > Neuroterus > Neuroterus valhalla. Next base: position 9,305 of record WSXT02241384.1, read on the forward strand.
AATTATGAGTACAAAAAAATTCGTTATTAAATTTGTGGGTGGATTCTTTGCGCAATTCTACGACCTTCTTTCTGCGTTTTTTTCTCATATCTAGATAATTAATCATTTTGAGCAATGGATGCTTCCCGCAGCAGCATTACAATCAAAGTTTGAGGAGCCCTCCCATTGGATATATATTTGCATGCTTTCAATTATTTAACTATCGTCTCAGAAGGGAAATTACAGGGGGAAAAAGTTCTCAGAACCGCGCAGAGATTCCTTCCTAAAATCTGATGGCGAACTTTTTGGTATCCCCTGTATAAAGACTTCTGCATATGCTATCCTCGAGTTCTGTATTCGATTGAGTATATTTACTGTGAGGAAAATTTTCTGGAAGAAAGGGTATGTCTTGCTAAGAACAATTTTTTTCTCAAGGTCTCCCTCAAAGAAGCTTGATTTTTCTCGAATCTGGTCCCAAATGATGCAAATATCGTAAAATGGAAACTGAACTTGTCCAAAAATTAAGGAATATTTTTACATTCTCATTCTGAATATGAAGGTATTGGTTTTGTGTGGAAATTCACTTTAGCGGATTCAATTAAATCTCCACGTTTTGAGACTCGCTAAATCAGAAAAAATGTCTTTCAGTTTGTCTGAAAAGGCGAAAATGCATGTCTCCGCTCAAACTATGCAAGGTGCAAAAGAATGTTGGAGACCAAAATTATCCATTTAAAAATGATCTAAAAATACAAGTTTTAACTGCTAGACAAACTATGCGAGATATAAACATCGGTAGCGATTTGTAATGAGAATGTGTTCCTTAAGGCCAAAAGAACCTTAACTTAACTTGATGCAGCGGGCAGATTTTTTTATATAGATATCGTCAGGTGAATGTTATAAGCTTACATTGTTTACTAAAAACGATGTTCATATCCATTACAATGTCAGAAAATGAACACAGAGATACTGGTTATTGTTGTGTTGTGTTATGTTCCTAAAGTACCATCTAACTATATTCCGATGTTAGAACATGAGTTTTGGAAAAGTACTATATTCGAGAAAACCGACATGTAAAGAACAGTGTGTCCCAAAAATGTCCGTCCAGAAAAAGCCGCATAACTTCAATCTGAACTAAGAATTTTCATACATTTTCTGAGGTTCTTTTTTGCTCTATAGGATCTTGAGTTAGTTACTTGCGAGAAAGCAACTGCCCTTGGTGAAACTCTTATAAAAGATACAATAAATTCCAGAATCTTTTTTACCCAAACCGAAGAAAGTAGCAGAACTTTTTATTTTTATGATTCATAAATCAAATGTTTGAATGGTCTTTAGCTAATATTGCGCTTTTTTGAATCGTAAATTAATTACTTGCAAAAAACGAGCACTTTCCAAAAAGTATCACTGAAACAATCTCAATTAGAGATTTATCATATTATTATATTTACCAATAGAATTGAGGGTCATTGCCAGAAAGAGGACGAGAGTACAAACAGCCTTCATAGTTTGGAATAAACTAAAGAATATTTTGCTGTCCCAGTAGATTATATAAAACGACTGCTAGGTATATGTTACAGGAGTATAGTTTGTCGTCCTCAAATATTTACATTTATAAGAACAAGTTTCTAAAAAACAAGTTTGGGAACCAAATTCGCCAAAATAAGTGTCAAGATTTCGTAATGGTTCGAGCCAAACTCTGCCTACGAAGACTGTATATTAATATGGTTCAAAAATGTATTTCGAATTTCTTTTAGGAATTTGGGTGTTTTGTCTCTCAGATTGACTCAAATAAAGAACCTTGACTTACTATATGTAGAGATAGAGAATGATACTAATAGTACCAGCAATTGGAAAAAAATAGTTTAAGATAGTTTAATAGAATTTTTCACATAATTTACTCATGTATTGATGAAGATGAATAATGCAAGAAGGTTTAGCGTGAACATGAAGAATGCCTCCATTAAATTGAAATATTAAAAACATAAAAAAGTATTTCACCTAAATGATTAGACACAAGAACTTACAGAGGTTGATCAATTGTTATATTTTCTCGTTTGATCCTTTCATCACTATATCGAGTGTACATACATCAAACAAATTCACTGTTTTAGAAACCTTTGTTGTGATATAGATATTTTTTCGCACGGAAGGACGAGTCAATATTTTTTATCATTATTATGTCAGAATTTTTCTTTCACCTAACCCGGCATATACACTGCAACCTCAAACTGAATTCACCCAAACTCGCTCCTTCTTGGAAATGAGATCGTGTACGGCTCGTGGACGAGACGGTGCGGGGGGTTTGGAGAGGGCGCTCTCCTCGCTCCACTCTCCGCCATCATCGCGTGTATTCGGCCCTGACTGTTTACGTTTCAGCTCACTCGAACTTCTTCCAAGGCCGTCGATACCCAAGCCCGAAGCTGGATTAAGTTTGAGGTTCCAGTGTATAAAACTTTCTGATTTGTTGATTGTTCTATTTTTATATACTTATATTCTAAAAACTCATCGATTGAAATAATCAAAACGTAAGCGTTTCAATGCTGCAAATTCTGAATAACTATAAGGCCTTTACCCAAACCATTTACACGAAAAAAATCTGTCTTCATTTTGATATCATTGTCAATATCATGCTAAAATTGAATCTGAAAAATGTGATCGTCCCATTGCAAGTGAATTTTCACAACATTTACAATAATATAAGAGAATATATCCAATTAATAAGCATGACTGTTTCCTGAAATTGTACAATTAAACGAACTTACCTAAGTGAAGTTCAATCGTAATTACTCGAACGCCTTATTTCGAACGGATTACTGTTGGAGTACCGCTACTTTCTGCTGTACGTCACAATCTTCAGAGCCGAAAATTTCCTGTAGCTCCCTGACTATGTTCGCGTCCATGAACTTCATTGTTTTAGAGCTTTTGTTAGAAAATTGTACAAAGCATGCTTGGAGATCACTCAAAATAAAACAAATAAATGAAGAAACGGGGGAGGGTAATTAACATTAGATGGGGTGGAAAAAATCTCTTCAAAACGAGGTCGTCATATAATTACGATTAAACTTCGCCGTGAGGCGTTTCACTTCAAAATTCAACGTCAAAAACGCTAGAAATCAAAATGAACAACGTAACATATCCGCCGGAACCGTTTACTGGAACGCGAAATTCGAGAATTTTATCCCGGATTCATGAACTACTGTAAGCGTTCGTTAGAGATGTAACAAGTTTGGAGACAACGTTCGAATTTCTAAAAATCTCAGCCATCATTGCATGAACCTGCGCGAATTCAGTATCCATTCAAGTGAAAGCAGACGGATTCAGTGAAGCTAGGACGTTGAACGTAAGGACGTACCAAAAAGAGTAGACACGCGCTTGCGCAGTCCGACACAGATAGACCCAATCTTATCAGCTGTTCCTCACATGGCGAGTGTAAATCGTGATTAAACGAGTAATTAATAGCTTTAACAATTTTATTTAGGTTTTCAACGTTCGAAGCGCTTTTTTTTGCTTTCGTTCATTTCGTATGGATTCATAGTGATTTTACAGGTTATTTACGGTTACTCAAGATAAATCCTAACCCAACATTCCATAAAAAAATATCTTTGAATTCCAGTCACTCCCTAGGGAGTGACAATTAGAGCTTTAGCCCCGCTTTATAGGTGACGAAAAGGCTTGAAATCATGCATGTATTATAAAAAGTATAGTAAAACAATATTTTTCTATATTCCAGAGATCAAAAATCTATAAGTCTCGGAGACTTTTAATTAATTTTTCAATGATACTTTTTCTGCTTTATACGACAAATATGATGGTTTTGATCCCACACTAAAAGAATTCAATAGGTTCACTTGACTAAAATTTTTTAGCAAGGGTTATAGAAAAAAGGTGGAGATAGTTTCCATGACCAAGTTTTCAATAATTCGAGAACAGTTACGGAAATTATTATTGTCAGTTAACTATACAAATTTTTTAGTAACCTCCAATACAGAATGGTAATCGTGGCTCGTTAGTCATGTGAAATAATTAAATTTCTCTCAGTGTATTATTTTATAGACTCATAGAGGTATATCAAGAAAAATCACTGCTAAGTTGTTTGAAACAATTTTCAAAAATGCAGTTTTTTAGTTTATATTCTTGAAACTACGAAAGTTGAGCTCGGGATTCCTAGTTTCATCATTCAAATTTAAGATTAAACACCAATTTTTCTAATTCGTTTTTTCCATTGGACCTTTTGACACCAATTGTTTTTTCAACCGGAACTTTTTTCCACTAATTGTTTTTTCCACCGGACCTTTTTTCCACCAATTGTTTTTCCCACTAGATCTTTTTTCACGAATTCTTTTTTCCATCGGGCCTTTTTTTCACCAGACCTTTTTTCCACGTATTCCTTTTTCCATCAGACCTTGTTTCATCAATTGTTTTTTCAACCGGACCTTTTTTCCACGAATTCTTTTTTCCACTGGACCATTTTCCATCAATTGTTTTTTCCACAAATTCTTTTTTCCATCTGGCCTTTTTTCCACCAATTGTTTTTTCCACGAATTCTTTTTTCCACCGGACCTTTTTCCATCAATTGCTTTTTCCACGAATTCTTTTTTCCATCGGGCCTTTTTCCCACCAATAATTTTTCCCACTAGACCTTTTTTCCATCAGACCTTTTTTCATCAATTGTTTTTTATACCGAAACTTTTTTCCACCACACCTTTTTCTATCAATTGTGTTTTCCACGAATTCATTTTTCCATTGGGCCTTTTTTCCACCAATTGTTTTTTCCATCAGACCTTTTTTCCACGAATTATTTTTTCCATCGGGACTTTTTTCCACCAGAACTTTTTCCACGGATTCTTCTTTCCACCAGACCTTTTTCTTTCAATTGTTTTTTCTACCGGACCTTTTTTCCACGAATTCTTTTCTCGAGCGGACCTTTTTCCATAAATTGCTTTTCCCACGAATTCTTTTTTCCATCAGGCTTTTTTTCCGCCAGACCTTTTTTCCACCAGACCTTTTTTCCACCAGACTTTTTTTCCACGAGTTTTTTTTTCCATCCGACCTTTTTCCATCAATTGTTTTTTCTACCGGACCTTTCTTTCACGAATTATTTTTTCCAGCGGGCCTTTAGTCCACCAATTGTTTTTTTCACCAGACATTTTTTCCACGAATTCTTTTTTCCACTTATTAGCCTAAACCGGCAACTTTGATCAACTGAAGGTAAGTCTGTAATTGATCAATCAAAACACTTTTTTTTCAATCAATCGTAAATTTTCTCAGAAATGCGGAGATGTGATTAGATTTGTTATTTCTTAAGAATAAAAAAAGCTGTAGTTCAAAAATTAAACATGTCTTGCTCAATTTGCTCAAAATTTTTTTTTTAATTCTTTATATTTCTATGAACAAACAGGATATCAACATTTTGTTGATGACCATTGGAGAGCTAAAGAGTTTCTCTTCAGAATGGTGCAATCAGTGTTTCGCTTTACTTCAAAGAATATATTTCTTTCAAGGATTGGAGTGTAGGGTTTTTTTTTGTAAATGAAAAAAAATTACTCGATATATTTTCCACAAATGTTGTAAAAAAATTTATGAAGGACAAAATACATGAGTAATGACACATGCGAGTAGGAATAATGTCAATAAATAATACAAATTTATTATACAAATTTCATTCATTTTTTTCATTCATTCAATATTCTCATTTAGCACTAGTACTTTATGCTAAAGAACTTTTTTTGCATAAGCAAAGATCCTGCAGATGATATTTGAAATATTTAATGCAATTTCATATTTTAAAACACTAGATTTCGTAGCGTTCATTACGAATTGGGTGAAAACTACCCGATAACAAAATTTCAAATTCATACAGGTTAGGCAGCACGCGTCAGCTTGAAGCATATTTTTTTACTCTTGATGGGTTCACGTGTCCCAGACCTTGAGATGTAGACTGTTTATTTTAATTTTAAATCGAAATTAATGTCTTTCATAATGAAATTGTATCGATACGAGGTCTACTTATGGAAATATGTCCATAAAATTTGGCTCTTCGATCGGTTTACTTCACTTTTGTTAGGAAATTGACACCAAATAGGCACATAGGCATCAATCCTAGTAGAGGAATAAACCTTGTTTGACGAAGAGTGCGAACTTTGGTTTGAGGAGCGGTCAAAGGCCCGAATAATCAGCCTTCAAAACCAATGCGCCGAAACCCATAGGAAATACATTGAAACCTGTAAAAATACAAGTAGATTCTACAGGTGTAAGAAGAGAGAGTGGGAAAAGAACAAAATACTAGCAATCGAAAATCATAAAAAACAAAATAATACACGCGAAATG
>WSXT02241406.1:0-15606 GCA_011762715.2 Neuroterus valhalla
AATGGGTAGAGTGGCTGTGCTTGGTGGGGGAGCGGGATCCAAGTATAAATGTGTATGAAATTGCGTTACGTAATACTTGAACGGACCCTCGGCACATGAATATTTCCTAAATTCTGCTTTTCCTATTTATTTTATTAATATTTGATATCAATATTTATTAATATTTAATATTCACAAGTGATTATTTGACATCTTTTTCAATATTCCGGATTACCATTTGCCCTATTTGTAACAATACCTACTTCACCGTATCGTCATGCAACAAAAATTGCTTTCTACCTCAATAACACCCAGCATACAGATAATGTATGAAAATTCAAATAAAAAATTCTGATGAACTATTTTCATGCCGGATGCGTTTCAGGTAAAATTCAATTCCTGTTATGTGACGTTTCTATCGTTTGACAAGTGGAAATTCGTGTGACTCAATTTTCAGGCCATGTACATATTACGTGGCGCACTTTTTTGGGACTGTCTTACCCCCTCCTCCATGTGACGCTGCTGTCATAACTTTAAACATGGGATTGGATGAGTAAAAATTCAGTAAAATAAAAAATTGGGGAAAATGTTTATTAGGAACAAAAAAATAGAAAATGGCAATTCGAAAATACAAAAATAAGACTTAATAGAAATTTGATGAAATAAGAATGTGCAAAGATACACTGTTCCATTGTTAGCCTATTTTTTAGGGCCAAGAAATCCAAAATTGTTCAGTTTTAAAGATTATATTTGCAAATTTTTATTAATAACTCCCTTAATTTCAAGTTGCTTATGTTTGAAGGTCCTTAAATCATAATTGTTTCATTTCAATAGTTTCCGTGTGTTGAAGCGAGCGTGGAAGTGAAAACATCATACTGCTTTTATTCAGTGACCCTGCCTCGTGTGCTTTAGTAAATTTCAATTTAAAATTTCGCATGTAAAACGTTTGAGCGTCAAATTGTAAAATTCTGCATGTTCAAACTTCAATTAGAAAGGCTTGAGTTTTTTACAAATTGAAATCGAAAAAATATGATTGCTCAAATCCTTCACTTTCCTACTGGATTTGATTTGATGATAACTGTCACAATCAGTTTCCTGGTGAGGGATACTATTTCTTGTATTTTCCTTTATTACTGTTCCTTTAAAATTATCTGCTATTCTGGAAAGTTCTTCCTCAGCTTCTTTTTATTTCTAAGCTTTAGATTTTACAATCAGTGTGTCAGCAAGTAGTTTGGGGTAACATTGGAGTGATAACGATTAAATGTCAAAGTACAGCGTTGCATATCTGCTTATCAGAAATTCCTGGATCACTTCCAAACCATCGATCTTGTAATCCTGAAATTTCAAATGTTCCAGAGTTCCAAACGAGGTCGAAGTCGACGCCAGGTTCTTAGTGTAGTTGCATGCAAATATATCAAACAATAAATTCTGAGATGGCTTTTACTGAGGTTTCATAACAAAATAATCAGATTGAAGCATAAGTCAGGCTGAATTCATTAGGGGTCAATTATATATTCTCAAGAATTCATCATTTGTTTGTACCAAATCATTCATTAATAGCAACAATGTGGCACTGACCGATGAACGGGAACGTATTTAAATATTGAGCAATTTTTATTATAGCGAACGTTACTACAAAAAACTTTGTTTTGTTTTTGTTGTCATTAATCCTTATTTACTTTTCAATCGAATGACTAAATCATAAACTAACATTATTTCAAATTCTTCAATTGTTTCGAAGTTTATAATTTTGTATTTTGAAATTTCGTGTACACAGTTTCACCAGCAAACACACTTAAAGTTTGAAATAACTGATTCAACTTTTAAATATGTTCAGGACTTTCAGGATTTTCGATAGTTCAAAATGCTTACAGTTGTGAACTTTTTAGCGCTGCATGTCTCATATTCAAGATTTTTTTTTTCATGTAAGATCATGAATTGAAAATTCATTAATTTGTCGTAAGTAACTTAACTTGCACACTAGGAAGGTACACATTCTGAAAGGCTAATTGTCGAAAAAGTTGTCGAATTTTCGACTCTCTAATTGGAGATCGTTCAATTACGTATGTCACAATTCGGAATGTTTAGATGTTGAAAAACTTTGAACTTGAACTTAGCCAAAAATTCATTTGCAAGAATCGCCACGTACCGGAAATTTAATTCAAACTAGAGAACATAAAGCATCAAAACAATGACAGGAAATAAAAATTATGCATTTTTATGCAGAATATGCTCAAGACAAAAGTTTCCAATAGGCATTTATTCTGAACCAATCCGAACTACATGTTCCGAATCTGTGTTGGCATTTGTCCATAATTTCATCCTGTAATAAAATTCCTAGATGATACTTGATGGAACAGATGCAAAATAAAATTATATGGGTAAACGCAAACTTCATTTCCGAATCATTTGATTCTGTAATCCGAATTAATCGGAGCTCGGAATCAGTCGGATTGGACTTATATTTGGTGTACGGATTTAGAAGGAAACTTTCGTCAGAGAAATGGCGTTTTATGTCAATACTTTTGGGTTATACGACTATTCGGAACAATTAAAATAATGTCAAATGTTGATATAGACAAAAAAATGTACCAAAATGTCCATTCATAAAAATAGAAATGATCAAAATTAGGGCAATTTTGGGCAAAATCAGGGTAATTTGTGTGCGCCTCCAAATGTAGAGATGGGAAATTTTTTCTAAGGTTACAGTGGCCAGCTTGAATAAGTCATCATCATAATATTACATACAGTTCAAGAGAAAATTGCATAATGTATGCAAGTTCGGTGAATATAGATAATTGACCCCAATGTGCCAGTATCTCTGGGTAACAGCATGCAATAATTAGAACCCGCTTCGCTCTCGACGTTGACCAAACATCTCGAATTTTGCACTGCAGGTCGATTCCTTCGCCTTGACGCTTTCCAAAAGTGAAAACCTCCTCAAGTCAGCTACAATTGCGCGGGAGTGTAGTTCGGTTTTCGAAATCAAGCTAATCTCCGGAGGTCTGACGAATTGTGGCGACTGTTCTTCAGAATCGATGATAAGAAAGTGTTGCACGAAGCAGTTTTGGTGAGAGAATCATGTCGCTACAAGGAAGCGTTTGATAAGACCACGGCGAGCATAACGAACGCGATTTCCGGGATGCTGCGGTCCCCGGCTCGGGGGGCCGTAGCACTCCTGGACTCTTCTTCGACGACCTCGGCACCGACGACACCCGTTCATAACTCCACGTCCAGCACCGCCTCGCGACTCTCACTACTCGACTCCTGCCACAGGAAGATCCGCTTCTTCGGAGAACTGGTCGCGTGAGTTCCCAAAACCTTATTAATAGCAAAGAATAATTAGGGCTTTGTAAATGTCGCGAAGAGGCGCCCAGTTCTCATATCTATACATGGTAGAAAAGAAAGAAAAAAAAAAACAAATTATATATATGCAGTAAAACTTTCATTATTTGAATCACTTATAATTGGAAGTTTTGTTCTGGTCCCTACTGAAACTCCTTGTCTTACAATGTTAGAAATATTCGTTTATTCGAATTTTCATAATCCGATTATTTGAAGTTCTTGGTATCTCGAATCAAATTTAACGTTCCGAGAGAGTTTATGATTTATATAATAGGGTTGTTTCGCAATTTTAGATGAAATTAATTTTGAATAGGTAAATAAAAGCTTCATTGAGTTTACTTCGTATAAGAATTTTATGTCGCTTTTTTGAAGAGAAAAAAATTTGTAAAAATTAGAACCAAGAAACAACCATTCAAATTGGAATCACGTGACGAGCAAGGTGACAGATACTCAAATATTGAATTCATCCAAGTCGAAGCGCATTTGACTTATAACAAAAATTTTGATAAACAAGTTATACCAAATAAAGCTGAAGTCTTTTTAGGGAGAGTACTCCTTTAACTAACGCGTTTACATTGAAAAATCTGAATGTGTTTTCCGTTCGGTGCATGAATTTAGAGTTTGTTACAAAGTGAGGTTATGTCATCATGTTGACGTTTATACTTACCAAGTCTGAATTATTTTTAAAATACTGTGTTGTCACAAAGATATTTTTGTAAGGTTCCCTCTTGTATCTTTCACAAAAACCTCTTAATAACAATATATCTTCCAATTCTCACTGTTCACGTTGACGTGAACGAAGTGAACTTGAATGTACGCAGAATAATTATGTGAGAATCACTGATATCTGAGCCGTGATTGGTGGAAAATCCTACCCCTTTGATAGTGAGAGGGGCCCTCCTAACGACATCGTTTAAAAATTCAGAATTAACATCAAATTAAAAATGTTGACAGAAATGCAAGAAATAACCTCTTGAAATATAAATTTTACGAGCAGTAAAAAAGGATATATTTATTGGAAAAATGATGTTTGACTGACGAAAACAACTCTATTCGAAGCACAAGAGCTCCCCTTTTAGAAACTAAAAAAAATGTACCTTTAATCCGTTTCTAAGATATTTGAAATCTGTCAAAATTTACTATTCTTCCTAGTATATTTTTTCTGTGTGTTTTTTTCTGTTCGCAAAAAACACGCAATGAATCCTAAGACTGATCTAATACCTATCCCTGCCTCCTTCTCATACACATCCCTAGCTCGAAATTTACCAAGTCGATTCCAGTTCCCAATCATTACCTACTAATCCCTTATTCTCCAGTAGTACAGGAGGGCTGGAACAAGACGAGTTACGCTTACCCCGAAAAGTATTTGGCCTAATGGTATAATAATAATAATATTTTCAAGTGTTGTAGGCAGCTGTAGGACTTAGGAGCTTATTTTGGAACTGACTCAATCTGAATTTAATACAAAAATACAAAATCAGAATTTTCCTTCTGAAGTCTAAGCTTGATTATTATTATTCTTATTATTATTAATTTCTTAGGATATTGCCTGAAAGCAGCATTTTCTTTTAATTTGAATTTTTTTCTGCGCGCCGTGCCACTTTGAATTATGGAAGTTTAACTTCATGTAATTTATTTTTTTCTTTCTTACTCAAGGTTGCTCAAGTTGCATCATTTGAATTGGTCTCTAGCGACTACTGTTTAGTTAACTGCATAGCTGAAAATAAGCTTGTAAGAGATCTCAACATGAAGCGTAAATTAGGTTATTGAATCCCGGCGTGTAACCTTCAGTAGTTCAAGGCGATAGATAAGCTAAACGATATGCCTGAGTTTAATGAATTTCGGTTAAAGAAACCACTCTAGTCATGTAGATATATAAATCGTGTCTTAACCTGTCACTATAACTAGTTTGCTCCTGTTCTAGCGTATTCTTAATTAGAAAACCTGGCAAACGAGAGACGTGTAGCCCGTAACAATATTCAAATTTATTGCCCCACTTAAGGGCATGTGACACTGTCAAATTTCTGTACATTATCGACCTTCTCCTTCGTTGTATAAGTTTTTTTTTCGAGCCGTTTATCTACTTTATTTTAGTCCGGATTCTGCAAAAAAATTATTTGCAAGCAAATGTTTGCAAAGTTCTTATGCTTTTCCTAAACTTTCAGTTCGATATCTGTTTTACAAAAAAAGTTTTATGGTTTAAAACAAAATTTTGTGCAACAAAAAAAAATGAAAAGGTCTGTAATGTAGGAATTGGACTGTATCACATGCCCTTAATGCTTCAAATTCAGAATTTTTATTCATTTATTAATTTTATACAAACAGACAATGCTGTTTAGTATTTTATCAAGAACCAGCATATAGAATTCCCAGAAAATTCATGGGAATCCTATGATAATATTTTCGAATAAAACAAGTTACTATCATTGAGAATATTTAATTATTGACTTCAAATCTGTTAAAACTAATCTGTTAGCTAATCCATCCAAAATGTGATTTCAAGCTGATCCACTTTAAATTAGTCGTTACATTCTAATTGAGACGAAACATGGTATTCCAGGAGACTCCTTTGCTTCAAATTCTTTATTCCACTAAGCAACTAATTGGTTTAGAGGCTTCACGTTCATTCTGAATCGCCCCGTAGTTGATGAGTTGTGAAATACTTTTTGCATTTGCGTTATGTTTTGAGGTCCTTAGAGGTTTCAGCTGGTATAACCACTTTGTCTAAATGAACTCATTATTCCATAGGGAATTTAGGGTTGATTCAATGCACTATCACAGTTGAATACACGCGTTTGGAAAAATCGTTTTGTACATAACTCTTGACTTCTTTATTTTTACACTCCCGGATTTTGTGAGGCTACTTCTCTAATATCTATCCACCCTCTTTTTTTATGTCCATTAAATGCTTCACTATAGATTTTGGAACATCATTCCTTTTTCTCTCAAAATACTCTTATTTTCATCCTTACAAAATTTGAATTCTATTTTTGTCTGGAACTACTGCTCAAGTGGACACCTTTTGAAATTGTTAATTTTTATCAAAACCAATTTGAAAAATCATCTCCTGAATTGCATAAGTCATGCAACATAATCTCTAAGAACTTCGTTTACCGAGTTGTGTTCTAAGTATAAGTTTTCCAAATTAGATGAACATAGAACTTCAATAAAATAAGTTACAGATGATAAAATTTCCAGTTTTCTATATTGATATCTTAAAACGATATCTTGAAAGTATTAAAAATGAATTTCAGTGCTTATTGATACTAAATGCTTGCTAAATTTTAACAGCGCAATAAAAAAATCCTACTCCTTCCATTGGAAATCAAATTCTTTTTGGTTGAGAATCTATGTTTTTTGGTTGTAAACTTTATTATGTGGTTGAAAATGTGACTGCTTTATTGGAAAATTTATCTTTTTTCTTTGGACTTTCACAATTAACTACATTCTTTTCCTTTCTTAACCTTAACATATTTTTGTGTGTAAAATCAAAATATTATTCTTGGGAAATCATCTTTATACTTTGAAAAATCAAATAGTCTAGTGCAGAGGTGTCCAGCCTGAGAGCAACTGAGCCACATGTGGCTCCGGCCATAATCCATGATCATATTTGATAAAACATTTGAAAATAGCGTTATAATTATTTTTTTTTTGAAAATGTGGCTCCTGACTCGATTCGGATCCACAACTCTGGCTTCGACAATTTTGTTGGGATTAGATTCTTCAACTGAAAATTTAACTATTTTATTTTCGAATAAAAATTCATCTTTTTGAGTTGAAGATTCAACTATTTCAAAATGATGTATTTTTATGAAAATTCGTTTTGTTTTATCGAATTAAACTTCTTATGATTGGTAATAGAAGGTCTTTTTATTTTTAAAAATCAAATACTTGGTTAAAAGTTGAACTATATTATTTTGGTCTAAGATCCATCATTTCAGGAAAAAGTTCATTCCTTTGGTTGGAAATAGAACAATTCTCTTGAAAATACGTTTGTTTGTCTAAAATTGTTCTTTTCTAGTAGAATATCTCCTTTTTATTTAAAAATTATGTATTCTCCTAGAAATTCTTCTTTTTGGTGGAAGTTTAATCTTCCTAATTAAATATGTATTCATGTATTTCGAGAAAAATTGGTCTTTTCGGTGGAAAGTTAATATTTTTGCTTAAATATTAAATTGTTGGGTTGAAAATTTTAGAACGTTTCAAGTTGAATTGTTTAACATTATGAGAATACTCTGTCTCCTTCTTTTGCACTGAAACGCACATATAGAGAGGGACAGATTAAGACGTTCACGCGTTCATGTAGATACAGGGTTAAGGTGTGTGTTTTTTCAATCTCGCGCTTCGCGCTCATCAATGTGTTTCCCTCGTTTTACGCACTTAGAACATTTTTCGCATTGCGTTCCGCGCTCGGTTATTTTTTGTCCTCTCACTTCGTACTCGCATTCGTTTACAGTGCAATGCCAAAATCTTTACTTCAAAAGAGATTCTTAACATGAATGCTAAAAGATAGAGTTGTATCGACCCTCATTATGAATGTTATCAACATTTTTTTTAATCACTAAAGAGTTAAAAAATTTTTTTTGTCCTATTTTATATCTACAAAAATGTATTTTTACTATAGAACAACCTATACATTTCCACGAACCAACAATTTTTGTATTTAAATTTCAGAAATAAATCACTGATGAGGGCCCATAACAGAAGCCAAAACGTCTGATTCAATGACAAATTTATTTCAATTCTCATATGACCCCAAAGCCGATTTCACTATCAGCATACAAATATTATTCTTAACATTGTTTTCATTTTAGATCCAAAACAAAATTAATTCATTTGAGGCTCTATTGACTTTGAGGAACATATTCTCATTATAATGCTCGCGTTGTTTTGCGAAAAATTGTAATTTTCCTAAGCATAGTTTGACCAAAAAACGGAATTTTTAATTTTTTTTTAAAGTGTTATCAGGATTTTAGCAAAAAGTACACATCTCATTAAAAAATGGTCTCAAATCAATTTCCAGGTCTTTTGGTATAAATCATTTGATTGTCTACCATTTTTGTTTTGAATTTATTATAACATGTTTATTATCTCTTTGGGTAGAAAAATTTTTCATATGAACGTTTTTTCGTATCTCGATTTTTAATTTTTCAAAAATCAATGTTGATGGATAAAACCAGAGCTTCTGGTGAAAATAGCAAGTTAAAGAAATTGTCCTTTCTTGTCAGTCCTAAAAAAATTTGCCAAAGATTAATTGAATTCGATTATTTTTTCGAAAGTCATTGCGCCTACAGATTACAGACGACAGACAGACAGGCGCATTTGAAAAAAATGTCTTTTTTCGCCTTACAGGGTTTCAACACGTGGATATTTAATGAAAACCGACCAAATAAAATTTTGCATACCACTCACACCTACTCATTCAGAATGAAAATGTAAAAATGGATGGATCTGGCTTTCCCGAAAAATTCTATTTTTGGCACATAATCTGGTTTTCGTGCCATCCTTCATATAAACCAACTAAATACGTTGAATCTTTCGAAAAATAGTTAAAATAATATTCAATAGGTTTTCTCGTGATTCTTTTCTTCAATCCAGAACAGTTCTCGTTTCTTTTTGTTCAGACTAAGGTCTTTGCGCGATTCACGTGATTTCCTTGGTAGGTCGTATATTTTTAGGGGCTGCTCTTATCAATTTAGGTTACTGTTCAGTTTTAAGGTTTATTTTCGTATAATTTCTCCTGCACTTCTTTCAAACTTCTATTCCAGATCTGTTAAATTCCCCTTTCGTTTCCCTCGTAGAACAATAATTTCTTCGATTTCCTTAACTTCTGTCTATTTTCTATGCAATTTCTTACAAAGTTTCCGGCTTTTTTCCGTTAATTTCAATCTTGGGACCGTTCGATAATTACGTAACGCAGTTCTTTGAGAGAAAAATGGCAAGAGCATTACGTCTTTTTTTAACGGCCCTTTTCCAGATCTTCAAGCATTTCTCAACATTTATGTTCGAAATTTAGTAAGTCAGATTTGGAAAAAAGGCGAGAACCCATCAGCTGTTTACGGTGGTCCGAATGGACGCGTTCACGCGGAAGTACCTTCCAATCTGCTTGTCACGCTTCATCGCAAGTGCATTCAGTTGGCAATTTTTAATCACGAACGCAGAATGTGAGGCCTTTGAGACAAAATCAAAAAAGGAAAAACTTCACGCGCTACTGGATACAGATCTACAAACTCACAGCTCTATCTTTCGAAAAATGTACAAAAAATGCATTACGTTGCATGATTTGACGCTGAGTGCATTTTTTAATTGCGGGTAATTTATTCACTGATTATAAAACTGTTACTCATTAAACATTAGTGAAGTTTTAACTGAGCGTAGTAAACCTGTTTTAAATAAAAAACTCTTTTTGATGCACTTTTCTATCCAGACTTTCCGATTAAAGGACAAATAATTGCCTACAAAGCTATGAGTATTTGAATTTTGACGTTGATTTTCCAAAAAAAATCCCATTTTTGTAATTACTATAGATTTTCACCTAATTCAGATGTATTGAACATTCGCTCTCCAGATTCTGTCATGATTGACTAATATTTTCTAAAAATTTTGAAATTTCCCAAAAAATTGACAGAACAGCGGTTAGTTTTTGGTAAACGTAATAAGCTATTTCCCACAACAATTTTTTTAATTTTTTATTCTTTTTCTTCTGGTATTTTCATGAAGAAAAACTTGTCCTGTATATAAAAATAGTTTACCTAGCATTAAACATACATGACGTATATGTCTTTTACATTATAGTACAACTTAAACAAAAATTTCTTTAAAAAAAAATTGTCGCGTCAAATTAGAAGAAAAAATGTCATTTGCTGGACAAAATATATCCAGAACTTTTTTTTAGTTTCAAAGGTTTAAACATAGGTTCTCAGGAAATAAAATTATGAAAGTTTTTACCTATTGGGCACCAATCAAAGCAAACGTGATGAACAAGTTTTTCAATTTTCGTTTTGTTGTTGATTAACAATATGCGCGAATGACCGACAAAGCAGAAGTTTCTAGAATTCTATTAGAAAACTGATTCGAGCATTCTAATCAAAACAGTTTGGCTGGATATATATGTTTCCAACAGAAATGTTCAAATGTGAATTTTTTGTCAATTTACTAGGTCAAAATAGATCGAAGTTTGAAGAAAATTTATTATCTTGTTGGAGAACAAACGTTTAAATTTAAATACTCATAACCACGCATACAAATGTTGGTTCTCAAATCGGAAAAATACGTGTCGCATATCCTCTATAAACTTCATATTTCTTCGTCAAGAGATCCTGCAACTTGAAGCTCAGGATCTACCTGATTTGAAGTGGATCCGGTCATATATTCGAATTTTCAATCTAGTATTCTCAAGTTATTTAATTTGATTAATTTTAATTTCAAACCAGGATTCGCTTCAAGTTTTCTGCTGTTTACATGAATTCATTATCTAATTACAAGCGGTGCTGCTTATTTACTGACCCTAGTGATCAAATGGAATTGCTTACGAAACTGAAGTTTGCAACGTTTATGGTAAACGAAAAATCCAAAATATTCTTACCTTAAGTTAAACGCACGGACTTAGTGGATTTCAATACCAAACAACTGTAAAAGAAGGTTCATCTCTCTAGCTGCCGGGGAAAGCAGTCAATATCAACCCCTAAGTATCAAAAATCGAATTAAAATTCTAAAATATTTTCAAAATTTCTTACCTAAAATCTTTAATATGGATTTTGTAGATTTTGATGGTAGATGATGGCAAAAAAAGTTCCATCCCCCTATCTGCCGGGGAAGGCTGTCATTTTCAGTCCCCAAAAATATCAAGAATCGGAAAAAAATTTCCATAATCTGTTCAATGTTTCTTACCTAATATTTTAAACATGAATTTTCTAGATTTTGATTGAAAAAAACAATGTATTGTAGCTTTCGGGGAAAATAGTCCATAATTAGGGATTGAAAATTACTGCTTTCCCCGGCAGTTCGGGGGATGAAACTTTTTTTACATTTATTTACCATCAAAATCTACAAATTTCATGTTTAAGATTTTAGGTAAGAAGCATTGAACACGTTTAGATTTTTCTTCACGATTTTTGATATTTTCGGTGGTTGAAAATGAAAGCCTTATCCCGGAAGATATGGGGATGAAACTTTTTTTTTGAATTATTTACCATCAAAATTACAAAATCCATGTTTTAGATTTTATGTAAGAAGCTTTGGAAACATTTTAGAACTTTTATTCGATTCTTGACATTTAGGGGTTGAAACGGACAGCTTTCCTCGGCAGCTGAGGGAATGAAACTTTTTTTACCGTTATTCGGCATCAAAATCTACCAAATACATGCGTTAGATTTTAGGTAAGAATACTTTGGATTTTTTCGTTTACCATAAACGTTGCAAACTTCAGTTTTATAATTGCTTAGGATTGAGATATACTGTTTTCTACGGCAAAACATGATGAACTTACTTTTCTTTTTTTTACCAAAAATGTACCAATAGATGAAACAAAAAAAGAATAAAATGTGGATTTCGACAACTTATGGTAGTATCTACGCTCCTTTAAACCCCCGAAGCAACTATTAACATGTAAAGAATTATTCGAATGGCGTACATTTTCGGAAAACAATCATTTAATTTCCCAAAAAAAGTCCACCTGTTTCCTCCATGTAATCAACGTAATTTTGAAGCGATATTCTATAAGAACAGTTTTCGCTAAACTATTCCTTTATAAAAAGAACATTTTTCTTTATGTTAAAAAATAAAAATGTCAAAAAATCAATTCTTTTCTATCATAATTTTGGAAATTGATGGAATCATAGTTTTGCTATTATGGTTTGAATCATTTCACCTCTTATTTTAGTAGTAAGAGGAAAATTTATCTAAACAAAGTAGCGAAAATCATAATTTCGACAATTTTGTAACTTTGAATCTTAATGGTCTGATTTCCCTCAGTTCTGTAACCGTATATTTTGTAAATGTATATGAATATCAGCTTCTTGAGGACATAAAACTATCAATGTATGAAGAATAATTGGTATTTTGACAAAGTTATTTAATCAACAGAAAAATCCATCTGAATATTCAAGCAGTCTTCAGTTCATGAGAACACATATTCTGTAGAGAGCAAAAAATTTCTCATATTTTCTCAACGTTTCTCATATTTTCCCTTGGAAAACAATGTATTTTAGCTCCAAAAAATGCCATGACATCACCAGGGTGAGACTGCCCGATTTTTTATGAAGTCGGTCTACTTTCAACTTTTCTTGTCAAAGGCCTGGAATATTTTATCATTTACCTATCAGAAGACTGATTTGATCTATGAAATTATTGAAATTCGTTAGAACTTCATAGTTCTAAACGTTACTGCTTCCAAAAATGGATTTTAATTCAGTAATTCGAATTGAAAAACTGTTGTTGAATATATGTTTTCTTTCCTTTTTTGTAGAAAAGCCCGACGAAAGGAAAAGGATGCGGGAACTACAGAAGATCCAAAATTATATCTGGAAGAAGCGGTCCTCGAAAGACAACTTCCGGAACTCGACTTGAAAGTACTGGTAGACCTTCCACCAGGACTAGATTACAATGAATGGCTAGCGTCCCATACACTATCACTTTTTGACCACATCAACCTCATTTACGGAACCATATCCGAATTTTGCACCATGACTGGATGTCCTGATATGACGGGTCCAGGATTAAGGTAACCTAAATCTTAATCTTCTCACATTTTTTGTTTATTCCTAATAAGTTATTGCTTTTATAACCAAACTTTGTACATTCTTACCAGCCTGCCCGAGACACTTTCTCATATATTAGTCACTTTATCCAATTGTGGGCAGTACATTTTTACTTTTTTTTTAGTGGTTTTCACTTCCTTTTACGTTTCTACATTTTTCTATCAGACCAATAAGTAACGAACTAGCGATACGGTCGAAAATCAAAAAGTTAGAATTATTTAATTTCAAACTCGAAAAAAATTATCTCAGTACATGAAACGTTTATTTTTTCTTCAAATTCGAAGAAAGCTGTAAATTTTTCATGTCTTTCTTTTTCAATGTATATGAGATATAATCACATGCTCTAGAAAACAGTTTAGAAGTAGCCAGTCTTTGAATGTCTTTTTCTTGCTTGAAAGTAAGTACTTATGGTCCCATTCCAAGTTTTGAACGATGGTTCTTCCCTTCAACTATGTGAAGAAGTACAATTATCATACATGCAGATAGCAAGTTTGAATCTTTGTAATCGTTTATGACTTCTATGTAGTCGATTTCTTTCAAAACTCTTATATTTAGAGTTTCCAAACTTTTGTCAAATTAACTGTAAAAATCAACTGCAGCGTGGCGACCGGAAAAAGATTGCAAAACTCCCTGTCTTTTTCCTAACCGAAAAATGAAATTCCCGGACAAGTTTTTTTCTTTTTTGTCTGAATCTACGAAGTGAATTTGCATTGGGATGAAATTCGTGAAAGTAAATAATTTTTCTTTCGCATCGAGTTCCTACCTTTACTATTGATAAAAAGAAATTGGTTTGTTTTACGAATTTCATTCCAGTTTTGACAGCTATCGCAATTTTTTTTTATTCCCTGGCTTCTACCGCGATTTCCTGACTCACAGATTTTTCAAATCCCCTGACTTTTCCAAGTTTCCCGGTCGCTCGCCACCCTCCTACTGCTATAAAATCGACTTCAATTTTGAGAATGTGAAAGATTTATATATTTCTAAATAAACCTAACCATTGGATCTTTTTTTCAGAACATATTTATGGTTTGACGAGAAAGGAAAGAAGACGAGAGTGGCAGCGCCACAATATATTGACTATGTGATGACTTTTACCCAACGCACGGTCAGCGATGAAACGATATTTCCTACAAAATACGGTAAGTGAAGTAATCAAACAAAACCAAGCGATACTAAATAGCCTGCAGTTTATATTTTCTATACATTATACCGGGTTTACATAACTTTTACTGGCAATATTTGAATTCACATTCTGATATGAATGCTTACATTAAAAATACAGATATTTGTGATTTTAAGAAGAGACAATGGTGATTTTTGTACTTAATTAAAATTAAAATAAAATCATTTATTTTGTATTTCAGTTGAAGGCAAAATTTAGAGATTAATATAGGTGTTGTAAACCATAATCTCAGAATTGCATGAAAATTCAGTCCTATTGCGGAAGTAATCGAAATAATAATTCTGACTAACTGACTAACATTATTAATTTGTTTATAAATGCAGTAAAACTAACTTTACGTAATCTTGAGACTATCGCTTCATAATACCTTCATTTTATGCGAATTTTTTTTCCAACGGACATAAATTTCTCGGTGAATTAATTAGAATTTACAGAAATAATAAAACAAAATTTTTTTAACTGCTCAGGTATCAAGGTAAATTCGAAATATTCAAATAATTTTCATTTGTATTGTTACAAAAAAAATCACAACTGCTTCACAAGGAAATTTCACATTCATTATGTGATAATTCAGAATTTGGGAAATGCGTTCTTTCTGCTTGGTCCAAATTTTTTTGCGAGACAAATGAAAATGATGAAATACGTAATATTATGAACCACGATTTACCAATATCTCCTCTTAAAGTCCTTAGAGATTGCACTAGCTTAAATTAAAATCATCTTCTATTTTTGCGTCTAGGGAGTGGATGAAAATTATTTCTAATAATTTTTTCCGTTTCAGCAAACGAATTTCCCAGCTCGTTTGAGTCGATAGTACGTAAGATCCTGCGGTTACTTTACCACGTAGTGGCACATATTTACCACTGCCACTTTCGAGAGGTGGCGTTGCTGGGGCTACATATCCACCTCAACTGCGTTTTCGCCCACCTCACGCTCCTTAATCAACGGTTTAACCTCATCGATCCCAAGGAGACAGAAATCCTCGGCGACTTGGAAGCTGCCCTCTTGGGTAAGTCGTCAGTCTCCTGGACGGAGTGAAAAAAATACTTTTTACTTTTTTTTTTGTATTAAAAAGACTACTTCCTATGAAGATTGACTTTTTAATATATTATTGGGCAGTTACACATATACTACCTTTGCTGACAAAGTAGACTTTACAAGCATTGCATACCCAGTATTATTAGCAGAAAATAAAACCAAAAATAAAAAAACACATTACTGGTAGAAGTTCGCAAGTTTGAGCGCGCCTAGGGCGCGCTTCTTACGGATCTCGCGCTTCGCGCTCGATGGTGATCTCACCTCGCGCTACGCGCTCGGCCTTTGTACCTCCCTACAGTTTTA
>WSXT02241417.1:0-11460 GCA_011762715.2 Neuroterus valhalla
TAGGCACATCGAAGGCCGAACATGCACGCATGCATGGGACAAGTTAGTCCCAAGACGCCAAACGCGAGAAGAAGGCGGAAACGAGAGTAGTGCCATTTATGCCGACCTACTTCCGCCGGAATGAAAGCGCGCGTAATTCAAAAAGCGAAATTTACAAATACACGTTAGACAAACACGGGAAATGGAATATAATCCTAATAGAATCAACTTAGAATGTGTTTACTTATTGAAATCGTTATTTTGGAATTATTGTTACTTGTTCAAAAAAAGAAAAAATAAATTACTTGATTCCACAGAATATTCAGTAAATATTCTGCCACTATATTGAATTTTACTTATTTGATCGTCAAACATCCAATTATTTTTTGAAATAGTGAGAATTCATCAATTCTTCAGTCGTTTGAAAATTCCACTAATTGAATATTAGACTTTTAAACTACTAACGTGGCTTGTGGAAATGTCACTGATCACATTAGTAATAATTTCACTAATTGTTAGGTCGTTTCAAAAATTTCACTAATTGAGAGGTAAACTTATAAATCACTCATTTATTTAGTAGAATTGGACTATTTATTTAGCTAACTTGTGGAATCCCACTAATTCGATAGTAGATCACTGACCTACTAATTGAATTACTAAAAATTTTACTAACTTCCAAACTTAGAGAGTGAATCCTCATATTAAAATTACCTAAATGGATCTTCTAAATCGCTCTATTCATTCATTTTTCGAACTACTTTGAATCTTGAAGCTAGTGTCACATCAGTGAGACGAATTTCCTTCAACTGAATTGTTCTCGTAGGTTTGCGAACCAATAACTTTTCATGAAACTTATCCGAACGAATTGTCGGATCGACCAATCAGTTACACCCAATTCAGTGGGAATGGTGGATTCGCCAGTGAAGACTAGAAAAGTTATCGAATCCAGAAAGTCTGCAGCTTGCTATTTTCTTGAGTTTCAAATGGCATTTGCATAATGAACTAATTTCCCGTTGTTCTTGATGTATTCAAGCTGGAGAAATAAGACTCGGATATTAATCAATCGATCAACCTTATCTCTAATCCAATAGGTTATTAGACATTGTATTTGCACGTAAACAGGTTCACCTTTCAAGAAGTTTTTAATTGTTACTCACTACTGGAACAAATTATTAAATGCGGAATATGACAAGGATGCTGCCCAAAATTTCTAATTAAACATTACATACATTCAATTTTCAATTTATTATTTCGAAATCAATTTTATTATAGTTTCTTTTAGGGTTCCTCCAAGATTGCTTCGAACCAAATTTGCGGAAAATCCAGTCCTCAATTCACCTTCCCGTTCCAGAAAAAAATGAGAATTCAATTCTTTCAAGACCCGGAAACTTCTGCAACTTGCTAGCTGACGGGAAGCTACTGAAAAATAAGTTTGAACATGCTTATATGTTGATGTTTTGGATATTGAATAAGAAAAACATGACATCAAATCTTCGGAAATTTTGAACTCGAAGTTTCTGAATCCTGAGATCTTGTTGAGTGTTTTCGAATTCTGAGAACATTTTTTATTGAAGCGTCTAATCTCAACTTCAATTCCTTCCAAAACTTCAATCTTTTCTGTTCATTTATTTTCTTCTAGTTCGAAAGTATTCAAAATTTTTGTAATTTCCAGAAGTATCACAAATGCGCACGGAGCAACATGTCCCAAATGAAAAACATAATTATACTTCCAAAGTATGGAATACTATTGCTGATGGTCTCGTTTGAACGGAAAATTCACGAGATTCTCATTTATGGTAGCCAATTTTCTCGTAGAAAAGATTATCCACAACTTGACCTCATTTAATGTTTTGAAATCAAGATGTACATAATCTCGTTCTTGAAAAAATAAGCTATCTTTTATTAGAATCGTTCCATTTCTTCAAATTTGGAAAGAGTGATGGGAAAAAAATTTTGATGTAGGACAATATGTTTTTATGGAACAATTTCTGATGAATGTAAAATAAGCATAAGTACCAACTGTAATAACAATTCTTTAGCCACAATGGATATTCTTCTTATTTATTTTGAATGAAATGAATGTATTATTCTCGTAATTTGAGAAAATGATAATATGCTTAGTTTGAAACCAAGGACCCTTTACAACTTTACCTCTAGTATCTTATCAGTTCAAAAACAAGAATTTTTTTTTTGTTTCAAATTTTTCTCAGTGAAAAAATCTCTGCCTTTAAACGAGACCATCATATATCATATTGGGAATTTTCAGAAGTATAATCAAAAATTTTTTCCCTGAGGTCTATTTTTTTGGTGCTCATTACCTATTTGATTTTAGATGCTTTCAAGCTCTTAGTTGAAAGTCGTGTCATTACAAGTCTCTTCAAGTTCAAAAATTTATCAAATTTATAATTTCCGATGTATTCTATTATACATCTCAGACTTTCTAAATTCACGCTTGTTATGGTACATGTTTTGAATTTCGAATCCTAAAACACCCAGTTTGAATCGTTCGACTTTAAAACAACCAATTTTGAATATAACTATTAATAAACTCTCAAATCATTCCAATAATCGTTTTATAACGCACCAATGATAAATATCCCATCAACTTCTGCTAATTTCAAGTCTCTGCATTACGATCCTCAGTTTCCGAGGGCTACATTTATTACTTATAATTTCTAAGGCCTCAAAAGTTTCCCCATAATTATATTTTGTGTGCGGAACACTCAGAAGTTCCCACTAGTTAAATCAATATTTTCATGTTTCGAGTTTGGTTGGAAGCTGCCATATGGGAATGAATCCTTGATTTTGTTCTTGAAGCATCCACAGACTTCCTCTTAATATGTCTCTGTCGGATTTCAACAATCGGATTTTCGGCCAAATCTCCCTACGTCCGGGGTGAATTAACCTTAAGCTAAGCACCATAATTTTCGTTAGACCCTTACAACCGCTTCGTCGTTTCTAGCTCCTAATTTGATTGCTGAACTTAAGAGTGTATATCAGTCGTTCAGCTTAGTAGAGGTTCTGATAAACTGAGTTGATTGCACTGGCGCCGGAGGATTCTGTCATCAAAGTCACTTTTTGTTGGTTCTGTCTCACTCAAGAGTTTTTGCTCCTTTGCTCTTGGTAAATGTATTCACTCTTCTGTTGCGTGAAATAGCTTGATGTTGCTCATGTTGTTACAGGAGTGAACTCACCTCTAGTTTTTCCACAGCATTTTGAGCTTCCAATTACTCTGTCACTACTAAATTAAAGGTCCTCGTTCTGCTGAAATATCTCTCGTGTAGAGGGCTGTAATTCTGCTTTAAAGGGTATGCGAATTCCTTCAAGAAAACTCTCAAGATAGATTAAGGATGATTAAAGGTTCGGGATCCAGCTTAGGAATAATGTATTAAGAGGTAAGATGATGTTGATGAGTAAAGCTATTAGAGCGTTGCTTGAAGTCTTGATATTGAAATTTAAGGCTTCCTTAGTTTTGGAACAGAATATGTCCAGATTCAGATCAGATTCAGAATAGGTCCACATTATTGATATATCCATGATATCGATTTTTGTACCCACGACTCGTTTGGTGGTGCAGAATATTGCATGTCATAAACCACGTCGGTGAATAAATATGGACTCTAAAGACTGTACAAGTGTGCGTCGCGTGGATCTAAGTGGTTACACTTCACGCACGCAATCTCATTCCGGTGTCAGCCCGGCGCCGACAATGGCCGAACGAAAAGTTTAACGGATCGATTTTTAGTTACTTTCTTATTGTTGTTTACAAGTCTTGTTGACTACAATAAATCTGTCTTATTACATAAAATCTAACTTCAGTTTCAAATCTAACCGTTTTGTCGAATATTCTTCTGTTTGAGATAATGATTCCGCTATTTTCTTAGAAAATTAAACTTCTTTGTTGAAATTTAATTTTTTACGATACAAACTAAAGTATTGGCTAGAAGTTGGATTCAGCACACGAAATAAAAACTTTTTTTTATGTTTCAGAATTCGAATATTTTTTTGGAATATTCGTTTTTTTTTGGTCGAACATTACTTTGTGATTAAAAATGCGATCATTTTTATTTTCAATTAAAAATTGCTTTGTCAAAAATGCAATTGCTCTTCTGAAAATTTAACTACCTATTTGCTGGAAATTCAGTTTTGTACATAAAAATTTATCAGTTCAGTGAACAATTTATCTATCCATTTGAATATTCAATCATTTTTATTTAAAAATTGAATCTATTTTTATCGAAATAAAATGTCTTGATTTTGCAGTTATCAATTCGTTTATTTGTATTGAAACTTGGCGTTTCCAATCAGAAATTTTACTATTATTTTTTTCTGTGACAATGTATATTTTTCAGTTGATGTTTCGTGTATTTTGTTGAATATTTGTCTGTTTGAGTAGAAATTATTCTTGAATCAAAATTGTTTTCTTTTTCTCTGTGGACAATCAACTTTTCTGTTGGGTATTATATTCTTTTCCAAAAAATTCATCTTCTTAGCTAACAAATGCAACTGTTTTGCTGAAAATTAATCTTTTCGATCGAACATCCAACTATTTTGTCAGAAATTACACCGTTCTGTTTGATAATGTTTAATTAATTTTAATTAGTGTTTAATGTTTAATTATTATGCGTAAATAAATATGTCCTTTCAGTCAAAGTTAAAGTTTTCAGTTAGGAAATCATTTTTTTTTTTTTGTGAAATATAAAAATATTATGTTTTTGTTTAGGAATTTTTATCTTCTTTGAAAATTAATTTTTTTTGTCGAGTTCAAGTTTTTTGCATTAGAAATATTAATTGTTCTTGTTTGAAAGTTGAATTATCCCTGAACCAAAATTTTGATTTTGACAATGATTTAACATTTCAGATGAAAAATAACCTCTCTCATTGAAAATTTATGTATTCCTTTGAAAACCCATCATTTTTTTCAGAAATTTAATTCCCTTGATTGGAATTTCAAGAAACATGCGAAAAAATTCTTTTTTGATTGAAAATTTGTTTGTTAGGATTAACTCATTCGTGGTAATTTTGGTGATTGTTTTGTTGAAACTCACTTTTTCAGCTCTGGATTTATCATATCAGTTACAAATTGATCTGTTAGATTGGATATTACTTATCCTTATATCTTATTATAATACCTCATTCTTCAAGGCATTTGCAGATTGGAATTATAAGAAATTAACGGTTAAGTGGTTGTGGATAATAAATCTAGAGTAAAGATAGAAAATGCGCAAATAGATTACTAGATCAAACAGTTGAAAGTAAAGCTCATTTCGCTCGAAGATTGTAGCTGTCAAAATATTCGAATCAAATGCCTTCGATCGCAGGATCGACGATTTGTGGAACTTTTTGTTCGGCTATTGTCGGCGCCGGGCCGAAGTCGAAGTGAGATTGTGTGCGTGAAGTGTACCCACTTAGATCCACGCGACGCACACTCGTACACTCTTTAGATTCCACATTTATTTACCGACGTAAATAACATGCAGTATTCTGCACCACCAAACGAGTCGTGGATACAAAAATTGATATCGTGGATATATCAATAATGTGGACCTATCCTGAACAAGCGGCCCCTAGGGTCGCCATCTTATTACTAGTTGGCATTTCTATTACTATTGTAACTCTCCATTTCTCTCTGTTTCAACAATTTCAATTATTTGATTCGGAATGCAATCATCGAAAAAGGAAATTAATTGAATGAAGCTTGAATCGTGAGGTGGGACATGAAAAATATTTTTCAGTCATATTACATTTTTTAGATTATTACTACCAGGTTATCTAGCAGTAGATCGAACAACTAGGAAAACCCCGATATTTTTATTTTTAAGTTTCCAAGTTCCAATTTTATCATCCAAGTTTTTTTATGATCACTTATAAAATGTGTCAGGATGAAGGATGAAATAAATTTCCATTGAAGGTATTGCATATAAAGTTGGAACAAGAGAGTCAGAAAATATTGAAATAACAAATTACAGTCTGGGACAAATTACAGATTGGTGTCAAGGGTAAAAAACCGGAAATTGCAAATTGCCGGATCAGTAGACACCCTGACTGTTGAACGGCTCGAACATTTGGAAATTTGCTGCTATTATAGCTTGAGATTACTGATACAAATTACAGCCAATGAATTTGGTGTCACTTGTCGTATTTTTCAATGCTCTATCGTATGTGGAAATTTTTTCTTGTTTCCAAGGCAGACAAATGCTCTCACTTATTTTCCTAGTGGAACGAATTTGACGACAGGAGGGATTCGGGTTTCATCGTCATAGGATTATTCTCAAAGCCTGGTAGTTGTAGCCTTTATCCCCAAACACCTCGTATAAGTCTATAGAGTTCGGAGATACTGCTGCATCGCTAGGGGTGCGAATGCACACAAGGAACTTAGAAATTGTTTGGGGGAAGAAAACATTAATTTTGCGGGCTAAGCGCAAAAGGGATCAAAGGCCAGGGTTCTCGTACTCCCACAACTTATCCTTAGGACAAGGTTGAATTTCGAATAGTCCGATGCAATTAGAATGCAGGCAAACAAACTTGAAACCGCTCGCCTCAAACTTTCATCGCCTTTCATAAAACACATGATTTATGGCAAAAGACTTTCCTCATATCATATTCCTCCATATTTCTACTTCCCTATAGTCTTTTAGTCTTTTCTCGTCTTCATGCAAATTTTTTTATTTATTCAATATTGTATAAATATTAGCCTAGACTGTTTGAAACTCTACCGAAAAAATACGAGAAATGACCGCTTTCTTTGTATGAATCAAAAATGCATATTATCATTTGATTTAAGGAATCTATCTTTCCTTCACTCTGATTCTCAAAATGTTTAAATACGTCCATACTTCATGAGAGGAAGATTTTATATCTTTCCCCATTATAAGAAAAGCGTTTTGCAAATTTGTTCCTCTGTGAGATTTTTTTAGCTAACTCAAATTTTATCATCAAGTTGATGATAGCCCAAACATACAGAAAGCATTATCATCTAAATTTTCGCGAAAAAATGTTTTTATCACGTTTTATCTGCTTTTCCTCATTTATCTGACTTAAGACAGGGAATTTCAGAAAATAATAATTATTTTAATTTTAGGGCAGGGATTTTTTACATGGAACGGGATCTATTCAAACTAATTACGGTTTGGATTTAGAAGAGAGGATTTTGAAAAAAACGTTCCTGCAATTAAAAATTCGTCACAATTTTCCATCTTCTCAATTTTAAATTAAAAAGGACTTTAGGCAGCCTTTCGAGTAGTAGCAGTATTCCGAAGAACAAATATTTCTGAATTATGATAGAAAACTTGTTTAAATTGTTCATTGCAAATTCAACATTTTTTAATTAAAAAATAAACTACTTGTTTCAAATTTAAACTTCTTTCTTGAAAACTAAATTTTTATATTAAAGTTGCATTATTTCGATTCGAAATTCACCTCTGTTTGAAATTGTAACTAGTTTGCTGGAAGTCAATTTATATTTTTTTTGTGAAAATTCAAGTATTTCTTTGAGAATTGATGTACTTCATGGGAAATTTGCCTTTTTTGTAGAAAATCATTCTTTATGGTCGAAAATTCATCTTCTTCCTTAAGATACATCTATCCATTTGAAGATTAATCATTATACCTGAAAATCCATCAATTTGGTTAAAAATCAATTTCTTTAACTGAAAATTTAACTGTTTCATTTTCAGTGAAGAATTGAACTTTTCTAGTTCGAAATTCGACAGTTCGATGAAAATTTTTGTTTTTTAATTGAAAATTCAATTATTTCGTTACAAATTCAAATATTTTGCTGAAAATCGGGCTTTTGTAGAAAACCATTTCTTCCTTCGGAGGTTAATATTCTTTCTCAGACATTCTCCTTTACGGTTAACAGTTCAAGTTATATAGTCAAATCTAGTTAAAAACTCTTATGTTTGGTTTATAATTAATTTTCGAGACAAAAATGTCACTATTCCATTTTTGTTTTGGAATTGTTATTTTTATAGTTCAAATTTCAACCGTTTTGTTGGAAAATTATATTTCTGGTTGAAAATTATTTTTTTGTCAAGAAATTGAATTATTCTAGTTAAATGATCATCATTTCAGTTAAAAATGAGTCTTTCTGGGTTAAAATTCGACTACTTCAGTTGAATATTTAGAATTTCATTTCATTCTTCATCATTTTTTGTAAAAATGTAGTAATTTGTTCGACAGTTAGTTTTTTTTGCAATAGGTTTTTGATTCAAACTGAAAATTGACTTATTTCTATTGAAAATTCCATAGTTTCAGTTAAAAATTAATTTGTTTAGTTGAATATCAATTTTTTTTATTTTAGAATTTGAGTATTGAGTAAATTTCTTGTTTACAATTTAAATAAAATCTTAAATCAATTTAAATCAAATCTTCGTTGACAATTATTCTTTTTCAGTAAAAGTTAATTTATCTATTTAAAACTCAACTCCTTCAGTTGAAGATTCTTCGTTGTAGTATAAAACTCTTTTGCTTGGTTTGAAATTTTTTTTTTAACTAAAAATGTTACTGCTCCATATTTCGTTGCAAATGATTATTTTTTTAGTTCAAAATTCGACTATTTCATTGAAACATTATATTTTTTCTTAGAAAATGATTCTTTCTATTTCGAAATTAATCTTCTTGTTTGAAAATGTACCTTCATGGGTAAAAATTGATGTGCTCCTATTAAATATTCATTTTCCTATTTTAATATTCATCTTCTTGATTGAAAAATAAACCAAAAGTTGTAAATCCTCTTTTTTTTGTTATCGTTAATTGATTTCCCTTAATTATTGTGAGTTAAAATATTCCAATTCTCGAAAAAAAAGAATATATTTTTTTGTTGAAAATTTGAGTATTTTTTTGGAATCGATAGATTTTGCAATGTTTGACCTGTTGTGTTGAAGAATGCTTAGAATCTAGTTGACTGAGAAAATTGAAAAAAGTGACCGTGAAGAACTGGGAAATGACCGGGAATTTGAAATCGTCCGCCGAATCGCCATTCTGATTTCAATCATTTTTAATATGTTCACAATTTCTGAACTTTGTTGTTGCTTTCGATCCTTTTCTGGACCTTCTATAGGAAAATAAATCTTTTAACCCTTGACAAAATTGAGAACAATAAATAAATTGGAACTTCTCAATCTTCTTATTTTTTATCAAAAACAATGTCTCCATCAGGAGAACGTATTTTGAATGCATGTCCATATTTCAGCGGTATTTTTTTGAAGCATTACTCTTGTAAAAAACTAGAACATTCTATAAAATTTCTGGAATTCTCATTATACTTTTTTCCCGCTGAAACAAGGTAGCTTTTTAAGTTTGTTGGTTCTTAAGTTGCTTACGTACTTCCTGCTGGGAGTTTGGGTACATTGAGATTCCTTACAAATTTCAAATGGTTAGCATATCTTGAATCATTCTTTGAATTATGTTGTTTGGGAATGTTTACAAATTTACATCAAATGATCCCTATTTAAATTGTTTTCGCCCATTCTGTAGAGAAATATTGATGAAAACACTTTCCATCGAAATAATGTTCAGATTTAGTAATGCACTGTTAAAGATTTGGCAAAAGGTTAATCGTTGCAAGTAATAACTCCAAAACTTTGTTAAAGATTTTTTTATACTCAGAATGGTGTTCAAAACCTGAAGCTGAAAAAATTTGATAATAGATTTTAAAAAGATTGTATAATTTTGAATTAATAATTTGTACCTATTAGCGCCTATTGACACAGCAACCGTTCTTCAATTTTTTAAAGTTATTTTTGGTTAAAACCAGGGTGGCGACTTGACCGGGAAAGACCAGAAGTTTAATTAGGAACCGGAAATTTACTTGACTCAACCTAGACTATTAAAAATTCTACTATGAAACTAAGAAAAATGACAGTTTTCTTTTCAAGAATCATAAAGAGATCTTATCATTTGATTTGAAAAATGTAGCGTTCCTTTAATCTGATTCTCAAAATATTTAAACATATCTATACGTCATGAGAGGAAGAACTTTTTTCCATTAGAAAAAGAATATTTTGCATATTTGTTACTCTGTGAAATTTTTTAGCTGACTCAAATTTGATAATCGAATTGATGACAGTGAATTTCAGAAAATAATTATAGTTTTTTTTTAGGACAGGGAGTTTTAGTAAAGCAGGAGAATTTCAATTGGAACAGGGAATTTTTTGCATGGAATGCGAACTTTTTCTTAATTTTGTTTAGTTGAAGATCCTTTTTTTTTATCTTGAAATTTGAGTATTGAGTAAATTTTTTGTTTACAATTTAAATTAAATCTTAAATCAATTTAAATCAAATCTTCGTTGACAATTTATCTTTTTCAGTCAAAGTTAATTTATCTGTTTAAAACTGTTTCAAGCCGTCTTTAGAGTAGAAGTAACTACTTAGTTAAAATCAATCCATCTTTTTCTGGTGAAATATCAAGTATTTAGTTGAACATTGACGTTTGAATTCGAAAATTAAACTATTTCTTTGAGAATTCATGTACTTCGTGGAAAATTTTCTCTTCTTTATAGAAAATTAATCTTTATGGTTTCAAAGTAATCTTTTTGATTGAAAATCATCTATTTATTTAAAGATTCATCATTTTACCGGAAAATTCATCAGTTTTGGTTTAAAATCAATTACTTCAACTGAAAATTTAACTGTTTCATTTTTATGGAAAATTGATTTTTTCTAGTTCAAAACTCGATATTTTGGTTGAAATTTGTCTTTTTGAATTGAACATTCAATTATTCCGTTGACACTTCACATATTTTTTTGAAAAAAGGATTTTTTTGTAGAAAACTATCTTTTTCCTTGGAAGCTAATATTCTTCTTCGAGAATTCCCCTTTAAGAGTAACAACTCAAGTTATACAGATAAACATTTTTTTAATTTCAGCCGAACATTAATCTTGTTGAAAACTCTTAATATTTAGTTTGCAATTAATTTTTTATTCAAAAATGTCACAATTCAATATTTTTTTGAAAATTTTTATTTTTATGGATCAAATTCAAACTATTCTGTTGGAAAATTGTATTTTTTGTTGAAAGTTTATTTTTTGTCAAACATTAAACTATTCTAGTTAAATGTACATCATTTCATTTCGAAAATTTGTCTTTCTGTTTTAAAATTCAACTACTCCTGTGAAACATTTACACTTTCATTGGATTTTTCATCATTTCTTGTGGAAATGTATTAATTTGTTCAAAAAATTGTTTTTTTTTTAGTTGAAAGTTAGTTTTTTGTGTTATAAGTAATTTTTTTCAACAGGAAATTTAACTCATTCCAATCGCAAATTCCATAGTTTCAGGTCAAAATCTATTTGTTTAGTTAAACATCCTTTTTTTTAATTTAAAATTTGAGTACTAAAATTTTCGTCAACGATTTATCTCTTCAGTAAAATTTAATTTATTTGTTGGAAAACTCAACTCCTTCAGTTAAAGATTCTTTTTTTATAGAACACTTATGCATGTTTTACAATTGGTTTTTCGAACTGAAAATGTTATTGTTC
>WSXT02241428.1:0-15606 GCA_011762715.2 Neuroterus valhalla
AATATCAAAAGAACCATAGTAAGTTCTTATGGAAGTTCCTACAAGCGGTTTTCGTTTCACATAGTTACCATCATGGACAAGTATATATGTATAAGTATATATACAAAAAATAAAATGAATAAATAAAAAAAATGAAAAAAAAATTATCTAAGAAAATAAGTAAAATAAAATGAATTATTCAATTAATTAAGTTTTTTCTAATACATTAAAATTTGGTTAAACATATGTGTGTATATATATATATATATGTCGTGCAGGGCGTGTCTGAAACTCCCTGAGAACCTATGGCATATACTATCGAATTGCCCTATTCACGCAGGAACGCCGTATCTGTACAGACACAATGCTGCCTTAAGAGTACTTTACTACCATCTTTGTCGCTCTTATGGTGTAGGCCGCGACCTTGTCCTACCGAACACTCCAAGGGGGATTGAGTCTATTGTTGAAAACGAAGAGTGCCGAATCTACTGGAACTACAATTTCTCGACAATAGCCCCAATTTAACACACAAGACCTGACATCGTGCTCCTTGACAAGCGTGAACGAACTATGTTTGTGATCGAATTCTCAGGCCCAGCCGACTACAACATCAAGGACAAGAAAACCGAGCAAAAGGAGAGATACAAAGATCTCAGAGAACACCTACAACGACAACATCAAGGATATTCGGTTAAATTATTTGTTCTTATCATCGGTGCTCTTGGAGGTGCGACGCCTTCACTAGTTAGCAACCTCAAAGTCATCCCCGTGCAACTTTTTTACATGAAAAGAAATTCTCGGTCGAAAGGAATCTCTAAATTTCATCTTATGAAATTGATCATGAGAGTATTGATATCGAGCATCTTCTTGATACTTTTTCCCAAGAGAAAAAAAGTCGAAGTTGATTAAAGAACGAAATTAGTTTATTTTTTTATTTTATTTTTATTCTATTATATTGCGTGAGAAATCTATCTGAATATATTCAGATCACGGGCTGAGTAACTTACGTTATCGAGGCAAAAGCCTCGAATGATTCCGTATATTCTAGCAGATGGTCTTCCCATTATTTCGGCAATCGATTCCCAGCCTTCATTTTTACTACACTTTTTAAGCTAGGTTCTTTTGGAATAACATCATTTCAGACCAATCAATTTTTCGAATACTCGCGGTTTCGCTCAGCATAATAGACATGAATGAAAAAGAGAATAAAAAGTAAATCCGGGTAGATTTGGGATCCTAAAAAATGTGCGATGTATAGGAACTGGTGTGGAAAAAATCCTAATCAGCGTGATTTGGAAAGTAGTTCAAGCGCACACACAGCTTGAAAACTGATCAATATATCCAATCTAGTACGATGGCTCCCATCCTAATGTAACAAAGCAAGATGTTCCTTGACTCCTTTCATGGAAAGAAGAGCTTTAAACATTTTCACATATCCTTGTGGAAGATACCCAAAGAAAAAAACTTTCCAAATGGAAATTTGAAAGGGTGAGAGGAATTCCGTAATAAAGCACTAAAAATAACAAATCCATCACTTACGCTCAGTTAAGAATCGTCTTCAAAGGTATGTCAAAGGATACTGATATTTTGATAAATCATACAAAGAATAACAACATGAAATTAAAAATATTTTACCTATTTTTTCATGGACTGGGCTAAACATAATGCAGTTGATCTTTCGACACTGCAAATTATTTGTGTACTTTGTTAGGGAGGATATGACTTTCATCTTTTAACTCATGTGACTATTGACACACGCATTTAGAACCTCTTATATGCCCATTTTTCACTAAAGTTACCAATTTAACTAAAAATGAATAGAAAAGAGAAGGAGCTTCAAGAATTAATAGAATATGTGTTGATCGTGAGATTTTATTGCATTTAAAAAGAAATTAAAAAGTTCAAAAGCAGGCAGAAGAGAGACTCGCTATGCCTGTGTCAGCAGTAACTAATGCCAAAAGATGAAAGTTGTATCCTTTCTATCAAAGTATACAAGTAATTGCAGTGTCCAAGATAAATTGCAATATATTCAATCCAGTTAATGAAGAAAAATAGTACAAATATCATTTATTTCAATTTATTTCCCTTCTCATGATTTATGAGAATATCAATGTCCTTTAACATGCATTTGAAGACGATTCTCAACCGTGTGTACATGACGGATCTGGTTTTTTTTCAACTGCTTTATTACGAAATTCCTCCCACCTTCCCGGATTTCCTTTTCAGAAGTTTTTTTGGGAGATCTGGATATTTTTTGGAATACAAAAAAAATGTTATGACTGCACATTGAATGAATAATCCTGGCCAAAGCTATCATTGTTAACTTTATTACATCGATTTGTCGATAGTCGTTTCATATGAATGGAAAGGATATGACGTCTGTTATGCATTTTTAAATTATCGAGAGAGCAGAGAACTTCTATTTGTCTGAAATTTGCCCCCCTCCTCCGTTTTGTCTGATTTCCACGTTTTGACGACGATCTAAAAAGTTAGAGCATATTAAAAACCTTTGAGACCATTTTCATCGTGAGTACGGATTTCTGTAGGAAGCAGTAAGTGGAACAGCTCATCCTCATGATTTTTCTGATTAGAACAAAATTTTCAGAGTGATGAAATTTTCATAATTCAAAAATATAAACAAAAATAAGAATTTTAGCCAAAGAACGCAAGATATGTAAGGAAATTAAGTGGAAAAAAATTATCGAAAAAATCGAAAATCCAAATTTTGGTCGCAAAAAAAATAATGAAATAGTATATTGTGTCATACGAAAAACATGTGTTTAACGCGACGGGGCTGATGTTTTCTGTACGAGGCAATAGCAGGCGCAAACATCGGACGAGTCCGCGAAACGCATTGTGACAGTTTGCCTCGTTTACGAATAAAAATGCACACTGGCGACCTCTGGAGAAAGCGCCAAGAGTCACCAGATTCAAATTCAAAATTATTTTATTGAAGTGATCGCAATCCTAAGGACCAACTTATAATCAGTTTTAGAAGGCAAATGCACATAACAAGCCTCGAAATAATGGAAACTTCATCACAATGCATAGGTTATAGGCAATTTTTTGTTAGAATATCAGCTCTGAATTGCACAAAATTACCACAAATGATGCAATACACTCTCTCTATCCTAAATTAGGTTATGTTGCCAAAACTTCTACGCATTATTGATGAAATTGCGTTTTAACATCGAAATTGTTTATTTAAAGGATGAGTCATAGGTCTAATCTTAGTATCAATCATTGATTTTGGCGTCAGTTAGACCGGATGTAAAGTGAACTTTGGACTTGTTTAGATTCCTTTCTGTTTACAAATGTCAATCTTCGAATGACTCATTTTGTGACTCATATCCTGTAGGCGGAGTAAAGTGACCTATTTTGTGATTGGTTAGTTAGTTGGAAAATTCCATGGTGTTAATAATATGATTGGTTCTTTACCAAGGAGAGGAGTTGAGCGGTAGTGGTTTCAACCACTCAACGACAGCCTGCGAACCTGCTCTCAACAAATCAGCGTTAGGTTACAAGAGACTTCAAATGGATGGCAGCACCTGAGATGTAACACGCATGTTTTTCGTCTGATGACACACGATATTTTATTCAAAATCGGTGGTTTCGCGCATTTTCGTACGTCAAACATAACCCGTACTTAAAAGAAAAAATACAATGAGCTGGTGCGGTGAGTGTTTGTGGATCGCCGTACATTGATACTGCGCCGTTTAGGAAGTTTGCGCACTATGTACTGTACCAAAAACATTCAACTCCCTATATCTGATATTACAGAGTGAGAATGGAGGGGAAATCTCATCATTTGACATGTGTAAGTTGTCGATTTCAGCGTATTTCAGTCCGCCGGCTCACAAAAATTCTCCACAGAATCGTGCAGTTTCCGCTCCGAGTTACCGACGTAAATGCGCGAAAATCGGCCAATTTTAAATAAAAAATGAAATTATATTTTTTGAATAAACTGTACAAGGTACGGGAAAAATGAGGTGAACACAAATTGGGCAAGCAATGAGGATCTACAAATTTCATAAAATTTACTTTTTGACAGGATAGTCGTTTTTCCTTCATTCATAAAAAACATATTATAAATGAAAAAATGGAATTTTCGAACACAGCACTGGGAAAAACAAAAAGACATTTCCTCACCAGACAAATTTCTTCAACTTTGTTATCATTCTTGCAATTGGACACGAAGCTTTTGTTTCAATCGTAAAATAAGAAATAAAACATTAGAGAATTGAATTCATAAAAAAAGAACAGAACATATGGAAAAAAATCTTCCTGCTGCGCGGGCACAATCTGAAAGCGCGCGACTCGCTTTGCTCGCAAGTTTTAGTATGCCTGGATTGCGTGTCGGTCGGATCTCGCGCTTCGCGCTCGATGGTAAGCTGACCTCCTGCTCCGCGCTCAGTTGTGAAATCCGATGGGGAGGGAGGTATATATGCTGTACCCCCCCCCCTCCCCCCTCTATCTATGCTAATGATGTTGTGTACTTTTCCTAGAAATAAAATTTTTGAATGTTTTATGATTGAAACGGAAACTACGCGTTCAATGGAAGAAATGGTAACAAATTCATTGATCTCCTTCGGGTGAAAAACTTTTCTTTTTCAATCTTCCGTCCTAGCCTTCTTCATTTTCCCCAAAATTTAATTATTTTATTACATTCTCATCAGAGAAGGTATCAGATTTGTGTAGAATTTGACCCGCGCCCCCGTTTTTGTCAAATATCCACGTTTCGAGACCCCCTGAACCCAAAAAACAGGTTTTTACGAATGTGTTTGTCTGTATGTCTGTCAGTGAGCACAATAACTTTCGAACAAAATAATCGATTTGATTTGCCTTTGGTACACTCTTCCAGTGTCAGAAACTAAAAGTCAAGTTCGTAAGGCAGATATTTTGGATCAGAAATGAAAGAGGAGGAGCATTTTGAAAATTTTTGACACCATTTTTTCCAAGATTTGATAATCGTCAGTACAGCTTTTTATAGTGAGTAATAAGTGGAGCAATTTATTCCGTAGATGTTTTGTGATGAGAAAAAAATTGTCAGAGTAATGGCATTTTCAAAATTCGCAAACGCAAACAAAAATGAGAATTTGTTGCTAAACGACGGAAGATATGAAAAAGTATAAGAGAAAAAGTGTTTCTTTTTGAAAGCCCTACAAGATGGACTTCAAAACATTTTGAATTTTCTCAAAAAATCAAGAATTCAAATTTTGATCGCACAAAAAATAATGGAAAATAATCTGTGAACTAGAGACTTCCGAGAAAATGATGATATTCGATCGTGTTTTTGGCAACAATTTCAGAAGACCAAAAATACAAGTCGAGTTTTTTTCATCAGCTATTTTGGATCAAAAATGAAAGATGGGGAGCATTTTGAAAATTTTTTTGAATTTTTTTTACCAAGGCTCAAAAATCGTAAGTACGATTTCTCGCAGTAGGTAAAAAGTGGAAAAATTCATCTTTATGGTTTTTTTTAATAAAAATAAGATTGTCAGAGTTCTCGCATTTTCAAAATTCGAAAATATAAACTAAAATGAGAATTTTCACGCAAACAATGCAAGATATGGAAAAAGGTTTAGAGAAAAAAAATGTTAATTTTTGGGAGCCCTCCATGATGATCTCTACAACTTTTCTATTTTTTCCAAAAATTCGAAAATTCAAATTAGGGTCGCACAAAAAAAATGAAAAATAGAACGTTTCATTTTTTGGTCAAACTATTTAAGGTACGGGAAAATGTGAATAAACTAAAATTGGCAACCAAAAAAAGACCTACAAATTTGGTATAATTAACTTTTTCATAGGGCAAGTGGTTTTTGCTTCATTTATGAAAAAGCATAAAAAATGAAAAAAATGAACTTTTTGAAAATTGACACAAGCTTAGGAAAAAATCAAATAGACGCAAGTTCTTCACCAGAAAAATATCATTAATGTTGGATGGATGAGCAGTTTATAAAGTCTAAGGCTGAATTAAATAGAACATTAAAAAGTGCTAAAGAGGCAAATTTCAATGATGTTGAATTAACCAAATACAATGCAACTAAGAAAGCTCACAAAGTACTAATAAAAATAAAAAGAAAGAAGCAAGAGAAAAAGATTTAAGGGCATTGATAAATATAAAAGATGCAAAAGAATTCTGGATCACAATAAAGAAATTTATAGGTAGAAAAACTTTAAATTGTCCGATCCCTATTGAGGTCTAGGAAAACTATTATATTTGAAATTTTGCAAATCCAAAACAATATCAATTTAACCTGACGGTCGAGGTGAGTCATTCTGAGCTGGATGCGGACATAGGATTCAACGAACTGATCAAAAGCTTAAACAAATCAAAAAATTGTAAAGCGCCAGGGCCCGATGGAATAACCAATGAATTTTTTATATATGTGCCTATTACTGTCTTGAACTCAATGCTAAAATTATTCAATAAAATTTTGGAGACAGGAGAAATTCCTGAAGGTTGGGGGGAGGTTAAAACAATTGTTTTCCATAAAAAAGAGACCAGAATGATCCGAGTAATTATAGACCAATATCACTTCTAAATAATTTTACAAACATTTTTACTCGTATTTTAGCAGATAGAATTCAGGACTTTGCTGAAAGCGAAGGTTTCATTCCTGAAGGCCAAGCAGGGTTTAGAAAAGAAAGAAGCTGCAGCGATAACATATTTATTTTAACAACTGCGATCCATACGATAATTAGAAAAAAAGGCAGGACCCTGTTTGCCATATTCGTAGATTTTAAACAGGCATTTCCGTCGGTTAACCACCAGAAACTGTGGAAGAAGCTTCAAATGGAATCCTTTTTTAGAGATCATGGGGTCTCAGGCGTAGGCTTAGGAGAAATCCTTGAAATACTACTTTTGGCCTATGCCGATGATTTAGTTAGTTTGGCGGAATCTCCTAGAGACGTCCAGATGAAATTGAATATTCTGGAGAAATATTGTAAAGAAAACGATCTTGAGATTAATGCTTCTAAAACAAGGATTTCACCGTTTCATAAGAGTAGTAATAGGGTCTTCGGGAAATTCATGTTGGGGCATACTGAAATTGAAAGCGTAAAAGCATATTGTTACCTCGGAGTAATCTATAAGAATTCTGGCGTTTTCAGAGAAAATACCATTCAGCGAATAGCAAAGGCTAATGTAGCAATAGGCAGCTCCAAACAAATCCTCTGTAAGTCAAAACCAAGATCAATTATAGCGGCTATCAACTGTTTGACTCAATTATATCAGCAACTTTGTTATACGGATCGGAAATATGGTTGCTGCGTTACTTCAACGAAATCGAAGTAGTGCAAATGAAATATTTTAAATCAATTTTGTATTTGCCCCGAAATACTCCAAATTATATGGTGCGCCTTGAAATGAACAGATCTAAGCCTAAATTGAACTGTATTGTAAGAGCATTGCGATGGTGGATAAAAATTTTGGAAATGTCTGACGAAAGACTAGTCAAAAAATGCTACAATAGATTAAAGCAACTAGACACTCTAGAATCCAACAAAGGCAACATTAGGTTCAACTGGGTTTCACAGCTGCGGC
Source organism: Neuroterus valhalla (assembly GCA_011762715.2). Classification (NCBI taxonomy): domain Eukaryota; kingdom Metazoa; phylum Arthropoda; class Insecta; order Hymenoptera; family Cynipidae; genus Neuroterus; species Neuroterus valhalla. The sequence goes on from WSXT02241428.1 coordinate 7,526, forward strand.
ACCTTCTCATTGAATTAGGATTTGAACGGGTCTTTATAAATCAAGACCCAGGGCTCGCGAAACAATCACTTAATGAAATAATAAATAAGTTACAAGAAAACAAAAAAAACGAGGATATAGAGGCAATGTGTAAATCAAGTTTCTCTCACATATACAAGGATATTTTCTCTTTCAATAATTACCTCTGGAAAGAGATAAACTTTAACAAAATAAGCCCACTATGCCAGCTCAGATTGAATAATGTGAAAGATAGTGAAATATTTTGGATGGGTGAAAAATACTTATTTAATTCAGAGAGTGTGTGTCAGATGTGTAACTCAGGTGGACTCGATTCATTGGAACATTTTATATTAGCTTGTCCAGCATACAGAGGAGCCAGAAGTCAATTTTTACCGAATATTGTTCCAACAAAAGATGTTCTTCGATTAGATTCAAAAATAATGATTTATCAAGTATTTTATTTATATTAAATGCACTGAAAATAAGAGTCTTTGGCCTGTTTCTGTAAATGTAGGTGATTGCATGGTATTCAACAATATTTAGTATTTTTTTATTTTATTTTAAGTAATGACAGAGGTAGAATAATAACTCAAATACACACCCCCTTGTAACCGGGCAGGCGCCCTTTATGAATAACAATAAACTATATGATGATATGATGATGATGAAATAGACGCAAGTTCTTCACCAGAAAATATCATTAATGTTCTATCAACTTCTTTAACAGGATATGTATTTTTCAATCAAATCAGGGAAGATAACTATTGAACTGAAATAATAAAATTTTTGAAAAAATGACTGAGGCTAACACATAAGATTGATGGAGAAAAGTTGCTCATCCAATTTCTAGAAAAACTAGACAGCATGTGAAAAAAATTAGGCAACAAAACTTCTCCGCCGTTTTGGAAAAACTTTGATCGAGTGCGCAGCACGAGACACGCAACGAGAATGTATTCGTTAAAGCCGGAGAACCTTTAACAAAAGAGAATTCACACTCATCAAATTAAAGTAGTCGACATTTCGCTTTTGAGTTTCACAAGCTTTTCATACTACTGTAGAGAGGTACAAAGGCAAAGCGAGCAAAGCGCGAGATGAGAATGTGCCGGCGCAGCGGGCAGATTTTTTTTAAAGTGATTTGTTTTGATTCAATTAAAAATACATATCCTGCTAAAAAAAAGATTGTTAACACTTTAAATATATTTTTCTAATGGAGAACTTGTGTCTATTTGTTTTTTCCTAAGCTTGTGACAATTATCCGAAAGTTCAGTTTTTCTTTTTAACATGGTATTTTTTTAATAGAGCAAGAACTACTTGTCCTCGTAAAAAGTAAATTATACCAAATCTGTAGATTTCTTTTGGTGCACCATTTCGGTTCATTTGTATTTTCCCGAACTTGCATAGTGTGATCAAAGCATAAAACTTTATATTTTTCATCAATTTTGTGCGACCAAAATTTTATTTTTCGATTTTGTGAGAAAATTCAAATAGTTATGAGGACAGTCTTGTAGGGCTCCCAAAAAAAAAACATTTTTTCTCTTATACTTTTTTTCCATATCTTCCGATCTCTGGCTGAAAATCCCCGTTTTTGTTTATATTTTTGAATTTCGAAATTGCTACAACTCTGACATTTCCGTTCTCATTAAAGACCCATAAGGATAAATTGTTTTACTTAGTAGTTACTACAGAAAGCCGTACTTAAAATTTTCGAGTCTTGAAAAAATTAGTCCCAAATATTTCCAAAATGCTCCAACTTTTTCAGTTCCCATCCAAAATAGCTGGCTAAGAATTTGACCTTCAGTTTCTGACACTGAGAGGGTGTACCAAAGGCCAATCAAATCGATTTTTTTTCCGAAAGTTATCGCGCTAACAAATAGACATACAGACAGACAGACAGACATACAGACACATTCGTGAAAACCTGTTTTCCGGGTTCAGGGGGTCTCAAATCGTGGAGATTGGACAAAAATTGGGGGGAGGGGGGAGTCGAATTTTACACAATTTTGATACGTTCTCTGATGGAAATTCAAAAAATGAAGCAATAAAACCTCCCCCGTCTTGGAAGAATTTTCTTCGAGTGCACAGCATGAGACACGCGATGAGAATGTGCCATTTAGAGCCGGAGAAGCTCTAATAAAAAATAATTCGCAATCATCGAATTAAAGTAGTTGACATTCTGCTTTTGAGTTTTAAAAGCTCTATATACAAATTTGAAGAACAAAGACCGAAGCGCGCGATGAGAATGTGCCTGCACAGTGTGAAGATTGTACAATGTACATTATAAGGACTAATCATGGCAGGATAGATTTAATCTTATTTCATGAATTACCATAAATATAATGAATATTGAGTCTGATACAAATCTTAAACTTAATAAATTTTCATGAATATCAAATGTTTCCGAGAATTCCCACGAATCTAATACATTCCCTTACATTTCATGAATTACAATGAATGTCATCAATAACCACGAATGAAATAAATTTAACGAACCTGTGAAATTCATGAATCACTGACAATTTTTTTAATTCTTATTCATTTTTCTAATCTAGATAAATAACCATAACTTCCCAAATCTCGGGCGTTTAAGCTAACATATCCGTTACTGATATTTTCCTCAAAACTCCTACATAATCCTTATACTCTGATGTTACTCGATTACTTGACTCGATTGTTTTCTGACTTATTAGCAAATCCCTGAAAACTGGCTAAGTTGTCGATCGTTTGAGTAAAAAAAAAAGATCCTTTTTTGATATCAAGAAGAACTATTTTGTTATGAATCTCGGAAACAGTAAACGAAAGAAAATATATATTTTTCGGTAAGGAAAGGATGCGCAATGAAATTCTGTATTGAAATGTTCTTTTAAAAATTTGAAAATTCAGGACTTTCTGTTGAATAGCCAGGGGTCATCCCACTCTCTAAAAAATAATTTTACGTTCTCTTGTTTATTGATCCGGCAGCTCAATTGACGTGCCTGCTTGGCGCAAAAGAGATAAAGGATCACAAGCACAGGTGTGGAAGAGACAGTTCGGAGGAACAGATATCTTTGTCTCGCCATAGCAAGCGAGCATAGGTGCGAAAGGGATGGATTGAACTCGCCATGCGGGAACATTCCTAAAACTATCAATTTCAGTTAGGCATATTTAATTAAGCATCATCGGGTTCATTGAGACAAGGTATGAATGCACAAATATATAATTTGAACCCTTGAAATAAGCTCGTTGAATTTTTTATCGTGGCAAAGGCTGCGTTTAATTTATTTGAGCAATTGCAAAACGCGTTTCGGTCATTCTGGACATTTTTGTGGTAATCTTAGTGGTTGTTGGCGCTCAATTCTCTCACCTTTGGCCAATCACCACTGGCCAGGACTATACTGAAACTTTTTAGGTACATTATCCAATTCATCGTTTTGGTGCATTCTAAAGTTTGGTCTTCTCGGAAGGACAGCCTTCAGGAGCAGAATTTTTTTCCGGATTCAGTTGCATTCGTTTAGAATTAGTTCAATAAACATACACGGAGCAGAGACTGAAAAATCGATAGAAGCAGATTTGGGGCTTCGAAAAATTGGTTATGCATATTGAGGAACTGGGGCGGAAATCATCCTAATTGGATCGATTCGCAGGAGATTATCTTGGAGCACGCTTCGCCGTATCAGCGCGTGGCTTGCGGGGTTTCTGCAGATACTCAAATATAACGTGCTACTCGACCATTCTATCCAGCACGGAGAGCTGCTCCATTAATATCGAATCTATTTGCACGAAGGTACGGACTGGAATATTTAAGTTTGCACTTTAAATCACGCTTTCCGTGGGAGCGAACCCCGGCTGCGGACCACCTGTCGCTCGCGACACTCTCAAGGCAAACACTCGGGCCTCAACCTTTGTTCTTGAGTTACTTACCTTCGCCCTTCGTTATGTAAGTCCTTAGAGGAAAGAATTATGCGATACGGAGACCTTTTTCTTCAGCGAAAAAAAAACCTAGAGGTGTCGTAATGCAATTAGTAAGAACCGTGGGATGAGAATTAATTCGCGAAAAGACAGGGATTTTGAAATTACAAATTAAAAAGAGCTTTATTCGAGGTACAGAATATAATTAAGCCCAAGAGATCAAAACGAGGGAGTAGGTGGATGAGGTTTTAAGATTAGAGGATAGGATTAGGTTTATCTTTTAATTCTTTTTACAATTTTGATGATGTAGAAATAGGACAAGTTTTTATGAAAGGAAAATAGAATTTCAGTTCACCTCATTATATTATTATTAAAGAGCAATATTGAACGCATGCAAATAGCGCACATAATTTAACAGAAAAATGTTTAGAATTACCGGAACGCAATATCGAACCGAAATTCAATACCGAACCGAAACATTTTAATACAGAATTTCATTGCGCATCTTTTTCTCACCAGAAAATATATTTTGTATATTTCACTGTTTCCCAAATACATAGCAAATTATTCTTGTTCGAAATAAAAAACGGATCCTTTTTCCACTTGAACTCGCGACAACTTAGCCAATTTTGGGAATCTACTAATCAATCAGAAAAAAAAAACTTGTTTCAGTATATAACAAGTAACTTTTTCATTAGATGTGATTCCTAGTACATTTCCCCGGAGCAAAGGATAAAAACTAGTCAAGTAATCGAGTTACATCAGAGTATTAGGGTTATGTAAGAGTTTCGAGGAAAATATCAGTAACCGATATATTAACATTAATGCACGGAATTTCGATAATTATGGTTATTTATCTAGACTAAGAAGATTAATAGGAATAGAAAAACTTGTTTGTGAGTTATGAATTCTACAAAAAATCGTGAGATTTTTTTAATTCGTGGTTATTGATGATATGTATCCTGATTCATGTAATGCAAGGGAATGTACTGAATTTGTGGGAATTCCGGGAAATTTATGACATTCATGGAAATTTCTATAATTGGAGATTTGCATCAAACTTTTGGAAATTCATGAAGTTCGAGGTAATTTATGAGATTTAAAATGATTTATACAATTGGTGGTAATTCATGGAATTTATCGTAATTTATGAATTATCATCACGCGCTTCGTTTGCGAGTTTAAGCGCGCCTAGGGCGCGCGTCTGTCGGATCTCGCGCACGATGATGACCTCATCTCGCGCTCCGCCCTTGGTCTGTGTAAGGATTTACATTTGTACATAGAGTTCTTGAAAGCCAAAAGCAAAATGTCAACTACTTCAATTTGATGACTGCGAATTATTCTTTGTAGAAGCTTCTCTGGCTCTAAAAAATACGTTCACATAGCGTGCCTCGCGCTGCGCACTCGATCAAAATGTTCTCTATAACGGGACAAAGGTTTTGATGCTTCATTGTTCTTTATGTGTTGTGTACTTTTTCTAGAAATTGAATGTTCTGATTTTGCATTTCGTTTTTCACGATTGGAACAAAAGCTTCGCGTACAACGGGAAGAATGATAACAAATTCCAAGATATTTTTCTGGTGAGGAACTTGTGCCAATTTGTTTTTTCCATAGCTTGTGTCAATTGTCCGAAAATTCCATTTTCCACTTTATGATATGGTTTTTTTATGGATGAAGGAAAAACCACTTGTCCTGTCAAAAAGTAAACAATTAAGTAGTAATTTTCGTTCATATCTGTTTCCCCGTACCTTGCGTAGTTTGACAATAACATTAAACTTTATATTTGACATCATTTTTTGTGCGACTAAAATAAGAATTGGTGATTTTTCGAGGATATTGAAAAATTTGTTGAGATCATCTTGTAGACTTCCGATACTGAAAAATTTGTTTTTTCATTTAATCTTTTTTATATCACATGCTGTTTGGGTAAAAATGTTCATTTTGTTCATATTTTTGAATTTTGAAAATGCCAATCTTTGGATTTTAATCCAAAATATCTGGCTAACGAACTTGACCTTCATGCATGCAGGCATGCATACATACATAGATACCTGCATACATGCACATATGCATACATGCATACAGACGGACAGACACTTACGTAAAAGTCTGTTCTTCGAGTTCAGGGGTCTAATAACGTGGACGTTCGACGAAAACAGGAGGGGATGGGGGGGGGGGGGGCAAATATTAGACAAACCGGTTACCTTTTCTAATAAAAATGTAAAAATTCATAACAAACGTCATATCATAGCCATTTATAAAAGACGAGAATCGAAAAATCGATGTGACGAAGTTAACGATGATAGCACTGGCCAAGATTATTAATTTATTGCGCTAGCATAGAATTTTTTTCTAGTTCCAAAAAATATCCATATCCCCCAAAAAAACTTTCCAAAAGAAAATTTGGGGAGCTGCGAGAAATTTCGTAATGAAGCACCTCAAAAAAAACCAGATCCGTCACTTAAGCTCAGTTGAGAATCGTCTTCAAGGGTATGGCACAGGTATTAATATTTTCTTAATTCATAAAAAGGAAAACAAAATTTTTATCTTTCATCTTCAGTTGCTATTGACCCAGGTATATCGAGCCTCTCATCTGTTCGCTTTTATAACTTCTGAAAATTTCTTTGAATCTATAAAAATGTCACTATTAACCCATATTTTATGAATTTTGGAAACTCCACCCCATTAAGTTATCGTTAAATTGGTAACTTGAATGAAAATCGGGCAGAAAAGAGGCTCGATATGCCTGTGTCAATAGTAAGTGGAGACAAAAGATCAAAGTTGCATTCTATCTTACAAAGTATGCAAATAATTTGTAGTGTCGAAAATCAACTGCATTCTTCTTATTTCAGTTCATGAAAAAAAAGTAAAATATGATTTATTTCATGTCATTTTCCTTTCCTTTCATCAATTCCCTTTGATATACCTTTAAAAAAGATTACCAACTGAGCGTAAGTGACGGATCTGGTTTTTTAAAGTGTTTCACTACGAATTTTCTTTCACCTCCCCAAATTTCCTTTTGAAAAGATTTTGGGGTAACTTTAATAAAAAAATTCATGAAAATTGAAGTCTATCCTTCATATCAAATGTTTCAAGTTATTTGAAATATGAGAAACTTATCAGTTGGAAGAGAAATGTGAAAACACTAGTAAAACATCAATGATGAACTCCATTTTAATGCATGATTTTCAAGATTTTTATTGTATTTATTCTCTCCCCTTTTACGGGCTTAGGAGCCTCTGTTCTTTTTACAATTAATTAAATACTATTACATCCAGAAGAATTTCATATACTAGCAATTCAACAATATTTCTATCTCTAATTAGCTTCACAATTCCAAATAATAAAAATGATAACGCTTACAATCATGAACAATTTTTTTGAGGAAGATGAGATATTGGAATATTGGAATATTTGTTTATACTCTCTCCCTGTTGCGGGTTTTGAGAGTTTCGGCATAACCTTCTCTCTATTCCTTTGCACACATCACCACTTACTCACGGGTGAGGGGGACCTACAGTTTACGGTGGATTCTGAACCACCAAGAGCAACAGCTATGTAATACTTAGAGAACTTGAAGAACTCTAGAGGTACCGGGCTCATGACTCTCCGTTGCCCGCCGAAGCTCTTCCAGAGTGCGAGGCGGGAATCGAACCCACAACCAGACAGTAGCGTGGGTCTGAAGCTCATGCCTTAACCCCCACGACCAACTGACCACCCTAGGAAGATGAGATATCAAAACTTGAAATAGAAAATTATCCAATTTTTAATGCTTCAAAAAAAAAATCCTCAGATTTTATAACTCCAGAATCAGTTTTACAATGTTTATCACTGATAGATCACCATTCGAATTATTATTCGAAATTATTCAGTTATGAGTCTCTTTAATTTCGATTTTTTTTTGAAATGTATGATTTTGGAGCTAATCCGAAATTTCTAAACTTTGAGAATTTTCAAGTAATAGAGTAAGTGTACCGGTCTCCGGACACATACCAGTGGTCGGACAATCCTATATATTTCGTCGTAGAAATAGTTCAGAAAACCATTATCATTAAAGGTAAATAGATGTTTGAAATTCGCATAATTTCTTTTATCCCGGAAGGCAAAAAAACCAGGTGCACTATCTTTCATTCCACTGTATTAAACATATTTCAAAAGCCGGTCACCATTGATCGCCATTTTGTGGTCGTGCGCTA
>WSXT02241439.1:0-15606 GCA_011762715.2 Neuroterus valhalla
GGTATTGGTTTTATGTGAAAATTGACTCTCGCGGATTTGATGAAATCTCCACGTTTTGAGACCCCCTGAGTCAGAAAGAATGGTTTTTACGAAGGTATCTGTCTGTCTGTCTGTCTGTAGTCTGTAACCTGTGTGCTCGATAACTTTCGAAAAAATGTTCGGATTGTATTGCCCTTTGGCACACATTTTAAGGAATCGGAAAGACAGGATCAGTTCGTTAACCAGCTATTTTGGATGAAAAATCAAAGGGGGGGGGGGAGCATTTTGAACATTTTTTTGGTTTTTTTTTCCAAGACTTAGAAATTAAAAGTACGTTTTCTTGCAGTAGGGGAAAAATGAAACAATTTATCCTCATGACATTTTTTGATAAGAGCAAAATTGTCAGAGTTATGGCATTTTCAAAATCCAAAAATATAAAAGAAAATGAGAATATTCAGCCACATAATGCAAGAAGAAAAAGAAAGTAAGAGAGCAAAAATGTTTCTCCTTGGGAGCCCTACAAGATCGTGAATACGTCTTTTTGAATTTTCTCAAAAAATCGAAAATTCCATTTTTGATCGCACAAAAAATGATGAAAAATAATCTGTGAACTCCATAACTTTCGAAAGAATGCTTATATTCGATCGTGCTTTTTGAATTTTTTTTCCAAGAATCAAAAATCGTAGGTACGGTTTCTTGTAGTAGGTTAAAAGCAAAACAATTTATACTATTGATTTTTCTTTGATAAAAACAAAATGGCCAGAGTTGTGGCATTTTCAAAATTCAAAAATAAATTCCAATTTTGATCGCACGAAAAATAATGAAAAATAAACTGCGAACTCGATAATCAGTTTTCGTTTTCAATATGATAACACACTTACAAAAATAAAAAATTCCATCTTCAAGACAAACAATAAGTGACAAGAAGAGATAATTCATAGAGAAATAGTTCATCTTAAAAAGTTTTACAAGTTTTACATGAAATTTTTCCCAATACGGCGTATATATATTTTTTTAGATCGTAACAACGCTTTTTAAACAATGAAAAATTCAATTTGCTAGCCAAATTAGGCGAGATGTAAATATAAGTGTCGAGTAATGAAATGAGAATGTGTTCCCTAAGGCCAGTAGAGCCTTAGGTAAACTTATTATAAAAATGTTTTTTATATAAATAGAAAAAAAAAAAGCTTCATAGAAGTGGAGATTTTCAGCAGTTTTGCAATATTATCAATATTTGCAATTGTGTGTATGCATGGCACTGTAAACTAAATCAAACACGTATGAAGCCGAGCGCGAAGCGCGAGGTGAAAAAAAACCGAGCGCGTAGCGCGAGGTAAACACATTTTCGAGCGCGAAGCACGAGATCTGAATGACGCGCGCCCTAGGCGCGCTCAAACTTGCGAGCCGCGCGCGCAGCGCGTCATGAGAATCTCAAATGAGATTATCTATTGTAAATGTTTATAGCTATCTTCTTCTAGATTATTACTACATAGTTGCGGTTTGCCCTGGAATTTTGAACTTTTTAGCACTTTTCAATTAGAATAATGTGATGAATAATTCATCATAAAAAAAATAATTGTTTGAACAAATAAATTTGCTATTAATTGTAACAATATTCTTTTAGAATAATGCTACAAAGTTGCGGTTTTTTTTGGAATTTTCAACTTTTTGTCCACTTTTCACTTAGATTAAGTGATTATTCAATTTAATTTAGCAAAAATGATTGTTTCGATTGATTGGAAATGTTTATAGCTATCTTCATCTAGATTAATATTACATAGTTGCGGTTTTTTCCTGCAACTTTTAACTTTTTGCCCATTTTCCACTCGAAGTCAGGTAATATTTCATTTAATGTAACAAAAATATTCGTTTAAACAAATTATTATTGTTTATGGCTATCTTCTCTTAGATTAGTGCTAAAAAGTTGCGGTTTTTTCTGAAATGTTTAACTTTGCTTTACCTTTTCAGCGGTGATCGAATAATAAATAAGAATTAGACAGAATCATAATTCAAACAGTATTGCATTGTTCCAAGTCAATTATTTTTGTTCTTTTTCCAATGTTAAAAAAAATTAAATAAAACGAAAAAGCTGAATTCATTCAGTGAAATTTGAATTTCGAATTTTCTACTAAAATTATGGATCTTCAACGCAAAAATTACATTGTTAAGAAAGCAGTTAAACTTTCAACCATAGAGTAGATTTTTCTTTTCTTTTAGCCAACAACTTCCTATTACTCATCTAAGAGAAAATGGTTATAAACTATAATAAATTGTTTCAATAAGCATTTTTGTTAACTCGCATTAATTATGACCTCACCGGACGAAAAATGGACAAAAAGCTCAAGAGTTTAGAAAAAACCGCAACTTTTAGACCTTATCTAAGAGAAGAAAGCCATAAACAATGATAATCTGTTTGAGCAATTATTTTTTTTGAATTGAATGTTTACTCAATTTTTGTTAACTTCAATTGATTTTACCTAGCTTCAACTTAAATGTTGAAAATAAGTTGAAAAATTAAGAAAAAACCTTGACTTTCTAACCCTCTTCTAAGAGAAAGTTGCTAAAAACAATAATAAATTGTTTAAACATTTTGAACAAACATTGAATTATCATTTTAAAGTAGTATTTTATGTATTCGAAACAATCTGCGTTAAAAAACCGCAAAAAAATCATAATTAGTTCCAAAAACTCGGAAACACCATTTTTTCACTTTAAGGAGTTCTTTGGGAGCCTTTAAAACAGACTTATGGGGGTGATATTTGGAAAGCAATATTTTATTCGCATTTTGTAACTGATTGTGAAGGGAAAACGTGTTGAACTTCATGGGGCTTGCGCCACCTCTAAATAAATTTTTTTTTAGAACAAAAAAAATGCGTTCATTTTTGTATGGATTCGAACAAATTTCCGAGCGTTTTGCATAAAAATTCGAAAAAAATTTTTTTGAACCACCCTAATGAGGAGCCATAGACAGTTAGTCCTTTCTCATCACAATGATTCGGGATTCTAGTAATTCGAGACATTGGTGAGTGCTTGCCAAATCTGCATCTAGGTGTATATGGATTGAAAACCAGAAGCCTCTAGTTTCTGAATCAATCTCATGTGATTTACCTTGTCGAAAGCACGAGAAAAGTGACTGTAAATTACATCAACTTGCATTTTGCCTCCAAGTGCCTCCGCAAAAAAATTGAGTGTACATTAGGGTGGTCCAAGAAATTCTTTTTCGAATTTTAATGCAAAACGTACAGAAATTTTTTCGAATCCACAAAAAAATAAATGCATTTTTTTGGTTAAAAAAAAATATTTAGAGGTGCCGCAAGCCCCGTGAAGTTTAACACGTATTTTCCATAAGAAAAAGAGACGTTTTTGTAAATTTTATTCAGAAATCTCAGTATTAGATGAATCAAGTTCGAAATTCACCATTTCTCTTCACAATTGGTCACAGAATGCGAGGGAGATATTGAAATTCAAATATCACCCCCATAAATCTGTTTTATAGGGTCCCAAAAAACCCCCATAAGTAAAAAAATGGGTTTTTTGAGTTTTTGGCGCTATTTATGATTTTTTTGCGTTTTTTTAATGCAGGTTGTTTCAAATACATGATATACTACTTTATACTGATAAAAAGGTGTTTATTTAAATTGTTTGAACAATATATTATTGTTTTAAGCAACTTTCTCTTAGAACAGCGTTTGAAAGTCAAGGTTTTTTCTGAATTTTTCAACTTATTCTCAACTTTTAAGTTAGAGTGAGGTAATGAGCAAAAAAGTTGACAAAAATAATTGTTGAAACAATTTGTTATATTCATAACAATATTCTCTTAGAATGATGCAACAAAGTTGCGGTTTTTTCTAAAATTTACAACTTTTTGTCCACTTTTCACTTGAATTGGGTAATTATTTAATTTAATTTGGCAAAAATAATTGTTTAAACATATTGGTAATGTTTATAGCTATCTTCTTCTAGATTAATACTACATTGCGGTTTTTTCTAAACTCTTAAGCTTTTTGTCCACTTTTCACTTAGTGAGGTAACTTTTCAAAATAAAAAAATGCATTTATTTTTTTATGGATTCGAACACATTTCTGGGCGTTTTGCATAAGAAATTGAAAAAAATTCTTGTAATGCATTTTTGGACATCCCGACGGCAGGGTATATTCTAAGCAAAATTTACAACTGCCCGAATCTATACTACTCGAAAACTAAAGGAAAAAAAAAAAAAAAAGGAATTCAGAATCCAATTTTTCCAGTTTAACATAGTTGTTAGAGTTATTTTAAATATCTGCATTTCCCGCGTTAAAGATGGCGTGTATAATCCCGTGCATTTAACGTAACCACAGTTGTCAAACTTATTTTGTCTCTAATTAGGCTAAATCATTTCAAATTTTGCTTTTTACAAATAACTTTTTTGGCTTTTGGAACTAACTACTTTAATTTGCAACCAACCAACTTAGGTACAACTAACCGTTAGAATATACCCTGCCCGAGTGTACATTTCTTGCTGTTCATCAGCTATAGACTATTTATACCAAAAATCAAAAGATTGTCTACTTAAATATTTTCAAAGATTTCTGAGATTGTATATATGAGGTTGATTGGTCGATAGTTCATGACATCGGACTTATGAACTGCTTTATTGATTGGAACTATGTGGCTAGATTACCATTGAAAAAGATAAATACTAGCATATTTTGTTTTTCATTTTCCTAAACCATTGAGAATTATGAATCTTCCTTCGAATTGTTTGCAAAACTTCAATTTGAATATCTTTGAAAAAGATTTGAGTTTACCCAAAGTGTTTTCCGAATTTTTTATTCGAATTCAGAAAGTGATATTCTACGTGTTTCAAGAGACAAACTGTTTTAATTGGATCAAAATAATTTGAGATGAACCAATATAAGCGAGTTGACTTAGTTGCCGTTCAAAAGAGATTTTTGGAAAATGTAACGTTAATTATTGTAAACAGTTTGTACACAATAAATTTGTCGAATTTGACTTTTATCTATAATCATTGGCTCAAATTTTCTGAAGTATTGGCAATCATTTTGGAATTTTCTTTAATTCTCATTTCATTTTTGAGTCAGTCTATAAATAAATTAATCCTCTATAAGTAAAGACTTTAGATTTTAATATGCCTAACCGTACGAAAAATATAGCATTCATAAAAATACGTTTTTCTTTGAAGATTAAAAGGCTTACTATTATAGCACGTAAATTCCAAAAGAATTTTTTGTTTTTCCACACATGATGAGCACGTTTTCAAGACTCAAAGAAAACGCGAAATATTTCTTTCTATCCAATATCCGAAATCTCATTTGAAAACTTATGTTCTTTGTTAATGATTTTTCTCTGTGATTGGAAAGCAATATTCTGGGCTTAACAAAGGTTTTTTGTGGTTGACGATTCAACTCTTTGGTTGAATGCTGAACTATTTTGTTGAAAATTCATCATTCCAAATGAAACTTTAGCTCTTTCATAAGGCAAGACCTTTTTTCAGTTGGAGAATTACCTTTCTGGTTTGAATTCACATTTAAATTTCAGTGCATATCTCATCTTATGGTATAAAAATTAATTTTTTTGTCGAAAAGTTATTTATATAGTGGAAAAATAAATGATTTCATGAAATTCAGTCACTTCTTGTTGAATCAAACTAGTAAGTCGTTCGTATTTTTTAAAAACAAAATTTATTTTTCTGATCGAAATCTAATCCTTTTTAGTAGAAAGTGCTATAAAACAATTAATTTGCTGTAATCGAAGATTTGAATATTTTGTACAATATTTGTGTATTTCAAGTATATTCACATGTTTACCCAATATTAATTGAGGTATTCTATCAGAAATTCATCATTTAGGTTTAAAATGAATATCCTCTGGGTAAGCTGTCCTAAAGCTTGAAAATCTCAAATCTTCTGTTAATAATTCATCTTTTTAGTGAAAAAATTATTCTCTCTGGCTAGCTTTTTCATCTATCTCAACATAATGGCTGCAGATAATTGCTACTTGTTTGTTAGGAGACAGTTATTTGAACTAACAATGAAAGAATTCTCTCCTTGGTTCAAAGTTCATGTTTCTAGTTGAGAATTTATCTGTTTTATTTGAACTTTTTTGTTCAGAATAAATTTTCTTGGATTATAATATGAAATTTTCTATTTAAATTTGCAACAGTTTTTGATTAAACTTGGATTGCCTTTGTTTGAAAACTAATATTTGCTTGCACATGTATTTTCGTACACAATATTACGAGCACCTTATCAAGCTTCGGCGTAAACAAAAATGTAATCAAGATCTCCGCTTTGTGTCGTAAATTTATATTTCAGAACATGCAACAAGTATAGAGGAAATAATGAAATGACAATAATAAGCTTCTGAACCAATTTTTTTCTCCCTATCACTCCTTACAAAATTTTCCTAAATAATACGATCAAAAATAATGATTGCCTATTCCTTCGGAAAATCATGCTTAATTCTCGCCTACAAAATTTGATTCTTATAAATAAATAAATTATTACTTTATATAATAGGTAATGAAATTTTATGTTTGAGAGATAGATCATTAATGTTCAAAGCTGTTTAGAAATATATTCTTGGAAACTGGCTAAGGTCAAGTTGGAGAAAATGTTTTATGAAACTGTTTTATTTGGAAGCTTTCCAATTCCACATTGCAGTACTTTAAATCCCTTTGAATGGAAAGTGTAATATTTTCCAAATTCTTAAACTGATAGGAAATTTGCAAGTTTATTGATTAGGAGTTCTGACATTTTCGAGAACGTGAAATGAGAATTATTATAATTCTAGTATTATTCTGAAAACGTGCAATGTAAAATATTTTCAATAAAAATGTTTGAATTTTAAATTAGTTCGGTTTGAAAACAGATTCATATTATTGATAAATCGTTTCGAATCATTTGAGCTTTGGTTCCAACTGGAATTAAACAATTCCGAAATGTGTTTCTAAACTTTCAATAATTAAAACGAACTAATTTGAAGGAAAAAAACAGGAGTAAATAAGCTCCTGAGTCCTGGGTCCCGGACAAGCTGCGAGGGCAATTCCTCCTGAATATGGCCATTAGATCCGAAAATTTTGAATGAACCATGGAGTTATGAAGTTTTTAATACTTTTAAATTAGGAACTTCCAGTTAACAATAATTTCATATTAAAATAAAAAAAAAAAGATTTCAAATTAGCAGACAATGAATTGGAATAATTTTTGAACGAAAAGGTTCAAAATTGAATCATTCTCAATTGGAAATGAGATAATAGGGAAATGGAAATAGTTTCAAATATTATCAATGCCGACCAAAAGCGTTGGGAATCAAATAATCAGACCTTAAAAGAGTTGAAATTTCCAAATTAAAAGCCCTTAAAATTAAAATAATAAAAAATTGATTGATGTTTATGAATAATGTGAATCATAGAATTTTCAGTTGTAAGTTTATAAATAGGACAACAAGGAATCAAGGTCATTCAATTTCAAATTATATGTGATCCAATTAATATTCGTCATAGTTTAAAATTTCTGAATTCACTTTTGGAGAATAAAATCTTTAAAAATTTCTTTTAAAAAACGTTCAAGATTGTATAATTTCATATTTGAAGTTCGGTAATGCATATTACAAAATTTTAATATATTATTATTGAGGTTGCAAGCTTTCAAATTAAATGATTTCATATCAAAATATTAGAATGTGAAATACTTGGATTAAGGTGTCCAAAATAGAATTTAAAATTCAAATAAAAACATTAAAAATTAACACTTTTAAATGAAAAGCTTCAAAACTCAGAACAATCAAAAATCGCCAAAATGTGTTAAGTAAAAGAATTTCCCATTTGAACCTTTGCAAAGGACAATTCCACATTGAAAGTAATTGAAATTCATTCATTTTCAGATAAGTACTCAAACTCTCCCAATTTGTAATTGAACTAGTTTGAATTGAAAAGGATCAGAATTGAACATTTTTCTACTGACTTCAGAAATGATAAAAGTTTGAATTATTCCAAATTGAAAACGTTAGAAATTCTAAAATTCAAATCCAATGTTCGAAAATTGTGTATTCTTTTCATCTTAATGAATGCTTAAGAATTGAGCACTTGATTCATTTTAATGATCCAAATTTGAAAACTAAATGTAAATGAAAATCATGTATATGTGAAAACCCGAGTTGGGTATAAGGGTCAGGCATGACGAATGAATTGAATTAAATAAAAAATCATGTTCAATATTGATAATAAATCGAATTTTTCTGAATATGTTTCAATTTTACGGAATTGTAGGAAGAGATGAAATAATTATTAAAAAACTTATATTCGATTATTTACTTAAATTCTCTCAACTTCTTCTTCAGTTGATAAGTTTTACATACTTTGATAGACCCAAAATAGTTAGAAAGGAGGCAGGGACTTTTCGGGATATTTTTTTGATAAAGAGTAATCAAATTTAAGCGATATATTACAATAACCTTTAGGTTTTGTCCATTTTAGGCGCTAGTCGAGTCTTTAACCTTCTCAGTTGGTCATAGAAAAGAGTCAGGATTCTTTTTTGCTGAGATTGATTTATGTCGGAACTCAAAAGATGTTCAATTTCCTTTATAGTATGATTTGGTTTAAACGTCCAAAATGGTAGACTTTCAAATTCAAATTTATGAAGGTTCACCAAGACAGTTACTAAATTGTTTTGCGTAGCTCTCTCATTTTCAAAACCCATTTCAGAATAAATTTACGAAACGTAACAAGTGATCGATCGAAATTGAATTATTCAAGATTTAATAATGTTACAAATTAAACATTTCAATGTTCAATTTCCGATCTTTAAATATATCTTTCCAATTCAAAGGATTATGGGAAATCTTTGTGAAGGGTCACAAAGGACAAAACTTTACGAAGCGCATTCTCCAGGCGGCTGAGTTGTAATGCCCACTGGAAGGGGAAGAGAACCCAGGTAGCTGTTGAGGAAAAGATGAGTAACATGTAAACTTTAGATCACATTCATTTTCTTGTGGACCTGTGACTTGTTAATGAAGAAGAAGATATATTTGAGAACAGAAATATAGATTCTAAATATCTCTATAAAAAATTGCTTTTACCTGAGCAATTGAATTTCTACAAAGATGTTTGACTTTCGAACGAGTATGATTGATTGAATGATTTCTCAAATTTCTCAGATTATCAATCATCTGAAGCACCTGCATCACATTTTAATTTATAATACCGTTTATCATGGTTCGACCTATGATAGTACAATTCGAATCTTATAACAAATGACGAAATTAAATATTTGCTCAAATACCAAAATTGATCTTCGACGTGAATTCATTGTACTCTTTCATTCATATATTTGAAAATGGTTGAAATTATTTTTTTGTCTTTTTGTGATACGTTTATGGTTCAAATCGAAAAGGAGAAGTACAATAGTTTGTTCACGAATTTAATTTTTGTATTCTTGGATTCTCGGCTTTTTTTATGTACCAAAATTCCTCAATTTTAAGTACTCCCCCATTGAGTAATAGTGTTCGAACGTTGGTGAATTTTTGGAATATTATTGAATTTATTCACTGAAAGATATGTTTCACAAATCTCTGAAAATAGATTCGAGGATTCAGCTAAATATCGTCTTAAAGATATTGGGAAGAAGTTATATAAACTGCAGATGAAAATTTGTGACGTTTTCCTTACGCAAGAAAAGTCTTCGATACTAACAAATAATGATTTAATTATTCTTTTTAAACGAATGAAAATTATTTTGTAACATCAGAGAATCACATGGAAGAGCTAGAAGCAAATAATTTATTGTCAATCCTGTAAGACAAACACAACAAATTCTTAAAAAAATAAATGCATTGTTTATGCATTCTCAGTAAAATTTATTCGATTCAACAACAAAGTATGAATAAATTCTCAACAAGAACGAGGGGAAAAGATTATTGTATACATGATGAATCCACACTACATACATGACAATTTCTTTCCCTCATTCCTCATTCAAATAATATTCAATTATGTTATAACCATTAGAAGGGTGAAAAAAGTTATATTTTGTAGGAAAAAGCCGCAAAGAAGTATTTTTGTTGCAATTTGCTATCCGCGATAAAAACCCTGATATCAGAATGAAAAATCACGGAATTTGATGAGATCAATAAAGAATCTGTCTTTTATTAAAATAACTCATTGTTATATTTGTTGTTTGAATTGTTATCGCGATGATAATGTTGATTATTATTTATTATTCCCGGACTCCAAATATTGTTTTCTCTGAGACTTCCAGCAATGTGAAAGACATTTCTTCCTATACGAACAAACATAGTTGACTTTTTTTAATATCCAAAATAATCTTCAACGTAATATGAACTTTTCTTGTTCCCTCGATATATCCACATAAAATATGGTACATAGCAAGTTTATTAATTTACATTTTCCAGAAAAAGAATCAAGTGCGTGAAATCGCTTCTTGAGTAATACAGCAAAGGTCATGACAGCTCCCTAAAAAATCAAATACTGATCATTCCTGAAGATAAAACATTAGGATCCGTTTTAATTCAAGATTGAGCCTTCACTAAGCGGCCGCGTCGGTCTTACTAAAACTTGACGCAGACAAGCTTGCGGACATTTTCAGTTGAATTTCAAGAAAATTAGTACTTTGGCAATTAAAAAAAAAATTGTCTCGTTGAACGGGAAATCTAATTTCTTGGTTCCTAATCCAACTATTCTTTCATAAATTGAATATCTGTTTTGAAATGATTATAAAATTTATAGTGCACCGTTAAAGTTGAAAAATCACTAAAGTCAGAAAGGAGGAGAATCTTATTATAAAAATAGTGTGGAAATGATCAATGCAAGTTTTTTTTTTTTATCTTAAATATTGAATAAAGAGACTTGGATGTGTTTTTCTCCTGTGTAATAAAAATGAGCAAATGTTTGAATTTGATATCTACTGTTTCGTGCTCACAATACAAAAATATTGAATAAGCAGTGAAACCTCGAGAATAATGTGCTCGTCAAAAATATTATATGGTTCTGTGGGCTATATATTACTTGAAAATTTTAAGAGAAGTCTATAGTTTCTCCGACTTTTGCTGTATTCTTCAACATGGAAGGAAAATTTAAATTCGCGATATTACTCGGTAAGTGATAATATCGAAATATAATAAATGGATATTTTGAATTACTACACTTCAGAGAAAATTGTAAATTCCATAGCATAGAAATGATTGATTCTTAGGAAAAAATCTTTGAAAATAAAATCTATTTATTTAATTTTTAAATCAGTGGCTGTCTTCGGAAAAACTTCCTATGGAGTACATACCCAGGATACCCAGGATATCCAGGAACTGAAAGCGTATGTTTATCTCCAACCATGAAACATTTTTTCTAATTTTGTTGGGGATTCATCTAACCGCTGATAATTGCTTCTATATGAGAGTTTCATTGCTTGCATGAACTAATCATATAAATTCATTTTCGTATAAAGGCAATTCTTCAGCGTATTACAGTGAAAAAGAACTTCCTGATGAATTTGAAGAGATAGTTTCTTCCGAAAATTCGACATCCACAATAACAGTTTCGATATAAATCGTGTTTGTTACATGAAAATCCTGTCGTTGATAACGATCATGGGGATAAGCAATTCCTAGCCGTGGTGACAAGATGTAAAGGAGTATGCAAGGTGAGTGTGAAGAAATTTCTTATTTTCGCTTCTTTACTTTGGGAACTTGATTCGAGATACAAGTTACCTATCTAAAAAAATTGTATTCCCTAAGCTACCACCAACAACCCATCCAGAATGTGGTCACTCGGGTCCACTAAATGAATATACTTGCACATACAACGGTGCACCTGAAATAAGTTGCTATCGAGAAAGATGTTACATAGGTGAGGTGAACATACAAATATTTGTATTGACTCTTATTTATTTCGAAGAAACTAATAGTATCGAATATTAAAGAATAAAATACTTCTTTGATAAGAAGGATTAACCTGTAATGTTGGGCGAACTGAGAGTTACGTAGTCAAGAACTACATATTTCCTAATGGATACTAACAAATAATTATTATTTCAGATGTACATATAGCTCATTCTACTAAATGCGGTACACAATCATCAGCTGACTTTTGTCCAGGCCACACATAAACTGCTACAGAAGACTCCTCTCTGCCTTTCCTAAACTGAAGTTCTAATGTTTATTATTCCGTGATTTAATAATTAGACTTCTAAGGTAGGTTTAAAATTCTACTTTGTAAATTCCTATGCGTGAAAATCAATTCCAAACATATGATGTGTCAAAATTAAGAAATACAAAGTATTGCGAAAACAAAACAGAGTGTCTATAGAATGTTGCGGAATCCACACAAACTGCCCATGAAATCAGAAAGGTTCACCAGAGACACAGAGAATATGAATATCAAAGGGTGTATGCACCTCGATTTTTAAATTATTAATAATAATAGTATTTTGATTGATTATCAGTCTGTTGATATCAATAAAAATTGTATCTTGTCTTATTGATTTTTATATAACCTCTTCATTGACCCTAAAAATTTTTCTTGAAGTTGAATACTTGACCTTCCACAATACAGGTCAACATGAATAAATATCATGAAGCTTAATCTTTCTCATTCAATCTCTTAAGTAATCATCCAAAGTAAAGAGCTCAGGGGAACTCATCATACATCAAGATAAATACATAAACACCTTGAACAACTAGAATATCATTGGGCGAAACACATTTGTTATCCTTACCACAATCCACAAACGAACCTCTTTACAAAGGCGCAAGAGTATGCGAAGACCATTTGGATGAAATAACAAGTTTGGAACATGACACTGATTAGGAATGACGTGCAACATTCAGAGTTCCATAAAACTCGGAATTCCGAGATGCATCCATTTCTGAAGCGTATTCAGGGACCGTCCATAAATCTTCCAAAATCTGTGGAAACCCCTTATAAAATTTCTGAAAATTCCGTGAAATCATCTGATGTCCTCAGAATCGCTTTCAATCGTTTGGAAGCTTCACAATCCTTTAGGACTCCCTCATCCTTATATCTACAAGCTGCGAGAATTCCGTGACCTAATTCAGGATATAAAGAGATCCTTTGAATGCTCTGTAACCCTTTAGAAATTCCTTGAAATACTCTCAAACCATCTGCTTCATACCAGATCTCTTACGATCTCTAGAGAAATATGAAAACCCCCTAAAATTATTATAGAATCATTAGGATTCCCAGAAATCGATTGAGAAATTTTATGATAATTCGTAGATATTCTTTGATTCGTTCGAAATCTCTCAAAATGTTCAAAATAGTTTGGAATCCCTCCAAATCATTAGAACGTATTTTCCCTAAGTATTTTCCACATTGAAGAAATAAATATATTGTTGATGTATAAAGTGCAAGTAGAGAATCTCACGAGAAGATTTGGAAGAGATGGTCACAAAAATTCAAGGAATGTCTGTGGGAGGATGCACAATTTCCCAAATAGTCCCTACGCAATTCATGGCACGCTCAAAAAGGTCGAGTTTGTCAGCGGTATATAGGAACAAAATGGAAAAAAAAGTTTCCCCCAATAACACCAGAAGCACGGGACAGTCAGCCGGGGACCCGTATACTTTTCGCTCCTGACCTGCTCGAGAAGGGTCTAAGCCGTAGCTAATTGCGATAAATTACCTGAGTGACGGAAGCCAGTGTCCCTTCCACTGCACAAATGAGTCTCCTGATCGAAATGCCAAATAAGTGAATTTGCATTTAAAAATTGTTTATAACAATGACGAATGTTGTTTCATGGAACTCTTATGTGTAATATTTTTGTTATTCAGATGAAAATAAATGATTCCACAGAAGGAAAGAAATTTTTCCGAAGCATAGATATGCCAAATGAGTGAACTTGTTGATGCCCTACGATTTTACCTACAAAATCGTGTGAAAAATGGAGAGGGTGGGTGTCAGAGTATTCTGCGCGAAGACAGGTGTGTGAAATAAAGAGATTCGGATATATAAAAAGTATCTAAATGTTTATTTGCAAAAGTAAAGAGGCTCGTCACAATTCGTCTATTCTCTATAACCATAGATCGTCAACTGAACTGATGTCAAGCAACGCAGCCCGACGCCTAGTGGCAACAACGGAATTGAGGGAAGAAGCAGAGCAAGCATGTAAGCGGGCGCTCTCACATACCAACAGTGGGAAAGAGTAGGGCTAGACATTGCTTGAGGGAGAGCAGTGAGAGAGGAGACAGGTGTCTCACTCGTGCAGTGAAAGGGACATTAGCTCCCGTCACTCAGGTAATTTATTGCAGCCAGTAGCTACGGCCTGGACCCTCCTCGAGCAGGTCGGGAGCGAAAAGTCAATCACCCTGCCGGGATCAGGCAGTAACGGCTGAGCAGTCACCTTCTACTCCAAATCTACCTGGGTTGCAAGGCTGATGGGAGGCGGGAAGGATTCCTTCCGGGCTCGCAGTTTCAATTCTTTACAAAATTTTAATTTTGCAATTTTAGAGGGGTCCCTGCGGAGGTGGCCCTGCATGGTTACCCTCGGACCCGGCTATTTTCTCGGCGACCCTGCTGGGCTGCCTTCCCCTTCCATAAACCGTCACAATTGGAACTCCCTGCTTGCGTACATTCTGGAGGCCACAATTTTCATCCGAAATCAATAAGGTTCAAAATTTAACTTCTGCACATATATAGTTTCTATTTGAACCTAATTCCGAGAAAAAAAATTAAGATTCAATTTTCTATGGGTGTGTAAACAGGAGATATTGATTTTTGGACGTTTTTTATATAACTTGTCTTGCGCTTAAAAAATACTCAAAACAACAATAGAACTACGAATTTAGGTTCAAATAGAAGATAGTGATATGAAGAAAGTATCTGCAAAGTATGAGAATGATTGATCCAAAACTTTTTGAGCTAGAGTGTATACAAATCTCAAAAAAGTCGTTTCGAGAATAACGCGTTCGAAAAAAGATTGTCGAGACGGTAATAACATTATTTTAATCACTTTCTGGTTAATCAGAGATTCCAGCACCATCTATTTATCCTTTTTCTCGTTCAAAAATTCCATTTTAAGCTTGCATTTCATGACTCTCCGACTGTACGTACCGTGCGGTCCGACACGTACGGGGAGACATCCACATAAAGACGATTATAACACCAGAACGAATTGAAATTTTTCATTGGAACTTTGGGAAAATATTCTTCGATAGTTTTACTAACAATGTATGAAACAGAAAAAAATTCGATTTTTTGAAGCGTCTAAACCAATTTCCCCCCTTAAGCAGGAGGACAACTTTGAATTGGAGAGATACGTATTTAAAGATCCAAAATTGAACATTGAAATGTTGAATTTGAAAAATTATTGAATCTCGAATAGTTCAATTCCAATTGATCAGTTTTTGCATTGCTTCATTTAAAGAGCACAATTTATCATCCCTTCCCAGATTTATTTGAAAAAGGTAATCGAAAATAGGTGAGCTACACACAACAATCTAATGACTATCCTCGTGAACCTTTATAAATTTGGGCTTTCAAATAAAAAGCATATTTGACTTTAAACGAAATTGAACATATCGTTCTTCCGGCATCGATTGTAAGGCAGAAAGTCTAATTTTAAGCATTGACAGAACTACACTCGCGCCCTCTGTCAC
>WSXT02241460.1:0-15605 GCA_011762715.2 Neuroterus valhalla
ACAGAACAAAAAAAATTGTGTAAATTTTGTTTTCAAGGAACTTACAGATGTAATGCGTATGACCTTGGAAAAAATATTTTGAATAAAGCCTGTACGACTTCCGAAAGAGAATTTATTTTGCTTAGTCTATCAAAGTTAATCAACAAGAAATAAGTTTTTCTACTTGTAAAAAATAATATAATTTTGGTATAGAAAAATATGTGATCCGTTTATTCTGCCAGTCTGCACCATAATATAGTAATAAAAGAGCGAAATTACGAAATTCACTGAGCAATATTACAAAAAATAGTGATATTCCTATAAAAAAACTTTTAGAAAGTTAAAAAAAGTATGTCGGGTAACACAGAACAAAAAACATCGGTTTCATGACTATTGACAACTATCAACAAATTACAAGCAACAGAAAATAATTATACCACATCGTCGGGCAGACCATATTAATTTTTCAGTGTGGCTTTTTCAGCATGCTTACTCAATGGTAATAAGAGGAAGTGAAAGAGACTGCATACCATTCAAAAATTTACAAAAAGGCCCGACAACCCGCTTGTTGTATGATGATGGAGGTAATATAAAAAACATGTGACACCAATTTTATTGTTCATCTAAGAACACTATTTCAAAAACAGCTTTTTTTTTGGAACGCCCACTAAAATTAGAGCAATACGCAACTACTTTGAATCTTACAATTCTATGCCAGAGCAATGGAATATCACATTTTTTGGCTGCGATTTTCAAAATATGTTACAGGCACATGCTCCATAAAAACAAGTGGGTTATCCGGAATTTCAATGTCCTTATTTCCAAACATCATTTATGCGATCTTTGCATTTCCATTTTAGTTTTAGATATTTTTCAGTTTAGTTTAATATTTTGGGAAAATCAAAACTTTTATTTATTTTTCAAAACAATAAGTATTTTGATTTTTTTTTGTGTGGGTTCGTGCCCCTCACGTTGGGTGCCAAGATGAAGCGTGTTAGCTTCTGAAAAGCCCTCTTTCCTATTTTCTTTTAAAAATAGGGAGAAATTATTTTTATATTAGGTTTATTTAGGACTCTACTGCCCTCAAGGAACACATTCTCATTACAATACTCGCCACTGATATTGACATCTTGCATATTTTGTCTAGCCTATTTAATTTTTCATTGTTTGAAAAGCGTTTTCACGATTAAAACAAAAAATATACACCTTATTGAAAAAAATTTCATGTAAAACTTGTAGAACTTTTCCAGCTGAACAATATTTCTTCTTATTTTTCCTTCCTGTCTCTCATTGTTTGGCTTGAAGATGGAATTTTTCATTTTTTAAGTGCGTTATCACGAATAAAACGAAAACTATTCGTCTCATCCAGAAATAGTCAACAGTAAATTTTTAGATTTTTTCAAGGTAAACAATTTTTACAGTTTTAATTTTATTCATACCTTGAATAGTTTTGCTGAAAAATGGAATTTTTCAATTTTGGTAACATTTTTCACGAAATTGAACAAAACTACGCATCTTATGAAAAAAATAGTATGTATGAAATTCATAGGTCTTTCTGAAATAAGTAATTTCCGTCCTTAACATTTTTTCGCACCTTGCATAGTTTCACCAAAAAATTAATCTTTCTAATTTTCATTCACTTTTTACCTAATATAAGAAACCGTACTAACGATTTCTGAATCTTGGAAAAAAATGCAAAAAAACTTTCAAAATGCTCCCTCTCTTTTATAATTGATCCAAAATAGCTTGATAACAAACTCCACTTGTTTTTTTGGTCCCTCAAAATGGCGGCCAAAGCAGGATCGAATGTGATCATTCATTCGGAAGTTATTAAGTTCACAGATTATTTTTCATTATTTTTTGTGCCATCAAAATTGGAATTTTTTATTTTTTGAGAAAATTTAGAGAGTCGTATTCATGTTCTTGTAGCATAACTCTGACAATGTTGTTTTTATCGAGAAAATGATTAGGATAAATTGTCTCACTTTCTGAGTTCTACAAAAAATTGTACGAACAATTTTTGATTCTTAAAGAAAAAATCCAAAAAAATGTTCTAAATGCCCCCCTTTCTGATTTTTCATCCAAAATAGCTGGTTAACGAACTCTTCCTTTCTTTTCTGGTTCCAACAAAGTGTGCCAAAGCACAATCCAATTTGATCATTCTTTTGAAAGTTATCGAGTATACAGTATCAATTTTCACATAAAACCAATACCTTCTCATTAAGAATGAGAATGTAATAAATATAATTTATCTAATTTGTGGTAGAGGGAATGGATTACGTTTCGGATCCTGATGTTATAAATAATCAAACGAAAACTGCATAATTACAATGTGAATCTCTAATGCCCTCGATACATAGTAAATACTTATCTAAATTTTATTATACTGTACAATTCGTGCACGTATGGATTCCAACGTAAAATCGTCCAACGTTCGTAAAAGCGTCATATGAAAATAGTACCAAAATATTTGTAAACAGAATCAACGAGGACCACTAAAATGAAGACACGTGTAACAATGACCCTCTTTCTTTTGAACTTGATGACACTTATTGATGAAGAATTTTAGAATTGTATTAAATCTGATGAATATTATTGATAAGTAACAGGGAAAAAGAATTTACTCATCAAAATTAATTTATTCAAAATTCTTTTCATATCTTTTTATAACATGCGCGCTAGAACTAATTTTCAATTCAACACTGTCTTCGACAGTTCTGCTGGATTCGTGGTTTAACGATGTATCCTCTCAATGAATCAGAAATCAGTACTTGATAAGGAATGTCAGGTGGCGTTAATCCTTACGTGCTTGAAGTACTCTGAACTGACATTTCAATCACAGCTCTTTTTGGAAGCTCATTAGAAGAGTTCCCCTTGGTTATCGCTCGATCTGGCATCAAATATCTCGAATATGTAAAGCTCTACTTAACAATGAAATGCAGCGGGTACTCTGGGGCCGCAGGCTCTCAGAACACATGTTCTCAACTGAGTAAGGGTGCCCGAGGGTCCTAAGCTGCTTACCGACGAATCGTTCCGCACTACTACACCAACACCGTTCAAGGTGTACCAACACCAAACATCCATCTAGCCATCCATCCATACATCTATCAACAGCATTTCTAATGAAGATTAAATGGAGCCCGTGAATTGAGGATCCTGAGAGCGAATTCAAAAGGCAGATTGAGAACAGCCATTACTGGTTAACGAAAAATTCTTCGTATCAAGTTCCATCCCAACATGCTTGTTTCTGTTGGTGGCATGTGATTTACACATGCATGTACACATAAGAGTCGAGTTAATACGTCAACATGGTACTGGCCAATAATCTTTATTATCTTGTTTTGCGGTTCGTGGCATGGTGTATTCTAGGTATTTATGAGCTGACCTATCAACGAGGGGCATTTCACTCGAAAATTCAACGTCAAAAACACTAAGAATCAAAATGAAATACGTACCAAATCTGCCGGAACCGTTTACTGGAACGCAGAATTCCGAGGAGCGTTTCACTCGAAAATTCAACGCCAAAAACGTTAGAAATTAAAATGAAAGACGTACCAAATCTGCTGAAACATTGCATGAAGCCGCCCGCATTCAGTATGAATTCAAGCGAATTCAGACGAATTCCGTGAAGGTACGACGTTGAACGTAAGGACCCTACCAAAAAGAGTAGAAAAGCGCTTGCGCAGTCTGACACAGATATACCCAATCTGATCAGCTATTCCTCACATGGCGAGTGTAAATCGTAATTAATCGCATAATTAATATCTACAAAAGTTTTATTTAGCTCCTCGACGTTTAAAACGCTTTTTGGCTCTCGTTTCATTTCGCATGGATTTTTTTAGGAGAAAGATATTCGTAGTTACGGACATATTATACGATATTCCTTACATCAAATGGATGATTTCAGACATTTCTCAAAATACAGACATGATTCCAGCCGATATTGAATTTCAAAAAAAGGGAGCATGATCGGCGAGAAGTTCAGAAGTTCCAAATTCGATTAAAAAATTTCTATAAATTTCTGGAATATCATGAAAATTCACGGTCATTCATAGTAATTTTACAGGAAAATATGGTAACTAATAAGTTGTTTGAAACAATTTTTAAAAAGTACAGTTTTATAGTTAATATTCTGAAAACTACGAAAGCTGAGCTCAGGATACCAAATTTCATCATTTAAATTTAAGATTGCACACAATTCTTTCTAATCCGTTCTCTCGACTGTGTTTTTTTCCACCAATTCTTTTTTCCACCAATTATTTTTCCAGCCGGACCTTTTTTCTACGGATTCCTTCTCCCACCGTACCTTTCTTTAACCCTTTATTTTTCCCATCGGATCTTTCTTCCACGAATTCTTTTTTCCAGCCGACCTTTTTTCCACCAATTGTTTTGTCCATCGGACCTCTTTTCCACCAATTGTTTTTCCCACCGGACCTTTATTCCACCAATTATTTTAACCACCGAACTTTTCTTCCACCGAACCTTTCTCCACCAATTGTTTTTCCTGCCGGACCTTTTTTCCACGAATTGTTTTTCCCACCGGACCTTTTTCCCACCAATTTTTTTTTCCACCGGAACTTTTTTCCACGACTTCTTCTTTCCACCGGACCTTTCTTCCACCAATTGTTTTTCCCATCGGACCTTTCGTCCTCCAATGGCTTTTTCCACCTGACCTATCTTCCACGAATTATTTATTCCACTCATCATCCTCCCAAAAACTCGCTTCTCCGCGATCTGAAAAAAACCGAACCCAAGTAAGCTCGCTTTTTGAAAAAGTTCAGAGTTCTATTAAAAATACTTGTAAATGACTGCAAATAGTGTGAATACTTGTAAATAAACATATCTTTTGATGGAAACTGGTTGATAATGATGAAAAAAATGGAATGATGGAAAAAAAAGATGTAGTGTGAAAAATATTTAGTAGGCGAATAAGTACAGTCAAACAATATTTCTCTAAATTTCCGGGATGCAAAATCGAAGTGTCGTAGACTTTTAATTACCGTTCAATTAGCGCAATAAAAATTTCTTTTTCATAACCTATGCATGATTTCAGTCTTTTTCGACGCCTATGAAGCGGGGCTAAATCTCTACTTTTCATCCCCTAGGGAGTAAAAAAGTACTTCTTACTCCCTAGGGAGTGGAAATTGACGTCATAGATGATTGATGCAAATTATACATCTATAACTTTCCATTTTTTGATAATCGTCCCACTCACCGTAAAAACTTTGAGGAATTTTTTTTGTAGCAATAAGCCATAATCCTTGCGGGGTAAGCGTAATTCGTAATTCGTAAATTCGTAATTCTTCAAATTAAATTTTGGGTGATTTATGGTAAGTCATCATATTTTCCTGTAGAATCACCATGAATTTCCGGAAATTCGTAGTAATTTTTAAATCGAATCTGGAACTTCTGAACACCTTTGCGTATGCGTATGCGCAAAGGGGGGGAGGGACTTTTTCGACTTGTGTACGTTTTAAGTACTCGCCTACGACTTTTTCTGAAAACAAACACTCTTTGTTAAAGTCCTTCTTCTCCCCCTAGGTGCATGATAAACTATTTTATAATACATGCATCATTTCAGGCCTTTTCGATGCCTATGAAGCGGGGCTAAAGCTTTACTTTTTACTCCTTAGGGAGTAAAAAGTGACGTCAGATATGAATAATGATAATAGAATTTTACGGTAATTTATGGGAAGCTACCATATGTAACTAATGAAATATACATAAATTACCAAAAAATTCCCGGAAAATAATGGAAATTTTCAAATCCTATTTCGGGAAATTGATCTGAATTTACCATCACTTGCCTGTAAAATTACTATAAAAACCGCAAATTTTAATGAACTTGCGAAAATTAACGGAAATATTCTAAATGAATTGAAGGCAGCTCATCCTAATCTACCATGAATTGACTGTGAAATTACTATAAATTGCCAAAATGTTCATAAATGTATGGAAATTTTTTCAATTGAATTTCGTGTAATTTATGGTAAGTTACCATTTTTCCCTATAAAATAACCATAAATAACCAAAAATTCCCGAAAATTCATGGAAGTTTTCAAATTGAATTTAAGGCAATCAATCTCAAGTTACCATAAATTGCCTGTGAAATCGCCATGACAAACCGGAAATTTGTATAAATTTCTGGAAATTTATGGGAATCCCCAAATCGAATTTAGGGCGATTTATCTCACTATTTACTATACATATCTATTGCAATTGTGGTTGAAAATTAAAGTATTTATTAGAAAATTTGTTCAAATTTTTGATTTGAAATTAATGATCTCAAATTAAAATTTAAATAATGATTTTTTCCATTGTTGAAAAACCATATTTTCTTGGTTGAAATACATCTTTTTCGTGGAGAATTCGTCTTTCTGGCACTTTTTTGTAAAGCGATAAAATTTCAATAGGACACTGAAAAGTAGGACAATAAATAATAATATAGAAACAGGGTGGCGACAAAAATACTCAAAGAATACCAAAGGGTCAAATTAAATCATTATGCACTTTGTATTTACAAATTATTATCTCGTACTGTAAGCAATATATAATTTAGATTCACTTATATATAAGTTTAATTCTAGACAAAGGAAAATGGGAAAAATGATAATATTATCATGTAACTTTTTCGCAACTTCATAAAATCTTACTGACTTTGAAATTCCCCTACAATTTTTACAAATTGCTAACAATTGTTAGTTCATAAAGATAACACAGGTACCAACAACTTTATAAACAATTTTTTCAAGATGAGAAAAAAAAATGAAATGACTAAAAATTTCAATATTTGAAGCTTGAACAAAATCCCGTATAGCGCATAAGAAATGAAAATCTTGCAAATCTCGCGTTTAGTTCTAAACAATAATTTAAATTCGTTATGCAAGTTTGCAACTTTATTATAATTGTTTCCTAAAAGTTATTCACAAATCTTTAATTACTCCATAAATAAACATGTTACGGACCTTCAAATTGGTTGCAAATTTAAATTTCGTATTGGAGGACTAAATTCAGTGTACTATTCCATTTGCAGAAATATTTAATTTCTTTCGACAACAAAATGTCATTTTTTTAAATATACATGTTCCCGACCTCTGACGGGGTCGCAAATCAACATTGTTCATTAAGGAAGTATGTTTTAGTACCTGCAAAGTTCCGAAAACATGGCATTTAGTGTCAAATTTGTTCTCTACGTCGCTTGGGCCACGCTTTATCATAAAAACTTCGTCATAAAATTTACTTGCATCATTGCGCTTTATTTTTGGAAAAAACCATCGTCATCAAAAAACATGTAGTGGGTGGCACGCTATTCATTCTAGTTACTCTCACAATTAAACAAACTGACACATTGAAAATTGAATTGGATTATTTGAATTTGAAAGTATCTCTTGGTGGTTTAGGTATTGTACCTGGCGTCCTTAAGGCAATAAAATTTGGGATTCTCATCACAAACGTCAACATTCAAATATGAAATCAAATCAAAAATGAAAAAGAGGGCTATAATATACAATATCGTTTCAGCCTAATACTTCTTAGAGAGGGGATTAAATATTTTTTGGATCAAAAGACATTTTGTTCATGGAAAGAATAATTCTTTGATGCAAGAAAGATTTTATTTGATCAGGGAAACAATAAATTAGCCAATTTTGCTACGCACAAGTTGGAGAATTCCACGACATATTAGGGTAGGCCAATCCAACCGGATCCCAATTCTTGTAAGGAATGCGCGAGGCTCAATATCATCTAATGATCGTCGGGAAATGGTCTAGTCCCTGAGTAGATTAATTTTTCAGAACCTATTCCGAAAAAGATTCCAAAATTTAACTCCCAATTTCACTTTCTGATCAGGGCACTAGCACAGAGTGTTATTCCTAGTAAGACGTACAACAACAACTGCTGGGATAACATTAATATTTCTGTCAATAGGAAAAAATCCTTCATGTGCCTTTCCTGCATGATAAACTGCTTTCATAATTGAAATTATAGCTAAATCAATAAGTTAATTGATGCAAACAAATTTTGTTCGTATGTTTAGTATATTTTTTCTATCCTAGAATACAATTTTCTTCTGCTGCTGCAATAAAATTTAAACATTGCTAGATGAGGAGTAAGAAAATACTACTACATTAGAGTATTAATTATTCCTTCATCCTGTTCCTTATTCAGCATATATGTATTTTTCTGCGAAAATGTCAACTATTTCATTAGGTAATGTACCTTTTGACGAAAGGTACACATACTTTTAAAATATATGTTCATTCAGAATTATTCGTTATTCACTCGGATTTGTATTGCATAGAATTAGGTTTATAAGCTGATAAAACTAACCTTAAACTGTTGGAGGATTCCCTTCTTTGAAATAGAACAAAATAAGAAAAATACGTTATCATAGTAACACTTGACCTTCATTTGTCATCACTGTCCAATAATGATCTACTAAAAATAGGTCCGTGTAATGGAAATCCGGTATGGATGGTGGTATAAATAGAATTCTATGATCGCATCTTCCAAAGTGTCCACATACATCAAGGAATTTCAGCTTTTTGGTCCAAGAGTATGTTACAAATCGCCTTTCCAAGATTCTAAAGTTCAAGATTCACTGCATGGCTACTTCTGTTGGTAAGATCAAAAATGCTGGCATAGTTTGATATTTTTGATGAATTTTGAATTAAATGCCTCTGCTTCTGTCATTAGTCAAACTCCTGGCCCGCAACAGAACATCGTGCTTTGGACGTGCAAAACGTTTTAGTGGGCCTGCCAGTCGAACATGTAAAGCATCCATGGGCTCCATCACTCCAGTTTCTGTACTTTGTACAATTGGTTCGCCTTTATAATTATATAATGGTCGAATATAACCATTGTCCCACCATGCATAAATGAAATGACCCCTTGCCAACACAATTATAGAAGATTTGGCTGAACCCAAGGGACCATTATTTGCTCTGATGCAAACAAAGGGAATCTGTTCTGGTGAAACCAAAAATGTTCTGAAACTAGGAATTCCGGGAATAGGACGTGGGTCCTCCTCTTCTATAGCAGAGGAAACTAGAACATCAAGACAAGCAACTTATGGCTATTCAATTAACATATTATACTTAATTATGCTCATAAGAATGAAAATAAATCAATTTCACAGTAAAACTACAATTTTTCGCATGCCCGATCTCCAATATTTTTGCTGATATGAAACATTTTGTGCACTTCAATTTTTCTTCTGAATCTTTAGGCGTACAATGCACTGAGTCAGCGATTCGGAAAGAAACTGATTTGAAAGAAAATATACTCGATGACTATACCGAAAATCAGCATCTCTTGAAAAGGGTTCCAAAAATTAATTTTTTTTCGCGGTCATAGTCTTGATTTCCGTAAGGCATACAATAATAACCAAGAGATTTTCGATGAAAATCATTTAGAGCAAGGCGTAAAATATCATGGTAAATAAATTGTCTTTGTAATATTTATTTATACTCTCTTCCTTTTACGGGTTTGAGAATCTTTACAAATAACACCTCTCCTTTATATCTACTTACTTCTCCTCTACATAACCTCTCCAGAGTACGAGGCGGGAATCGAACTCGCAACCAAAAGGAGTGGCTTAAAAGCTCATGCCTTAGCCCCCAAGACCACCTGACCACCCTGGTAAATATAATATATATATATATATATATAAATATATATATGTAAGAAGATATGAAAGTACTTCTTGTTGTGGTACGTTAGGTAATCCAGCACATGGATTGATTTGATACATTATAAATCTTGAACTCCCGCCCTTTAGGTATTCCCAAAGGATTAGTATAAATGGGGAGTAAGGCATATGGAGACTTCGGGTCGGCGCACAAGGGACAAACTCGCGTTCGGTACCAGTGTGCAAAAATTTGTTCAGAGATTCATGTTTATATGAGGACCAGTAGTAACATACTATTTTTCGACCGAATACATTGAAAACACGCCTTGTCGTCCATGTATTTTCGATGTAAAACGGCGGATTGAAGGTCGGTGTACGCATAGTGCGATGTACATAAAACGTCATTACCATCACTCACTGCTGCCGTGATTGAACCAAGATAATTAACCAAAGGAATACGTAATTAATTGACTCGGAGGCGATTGCAATTGACAACTGACAATGAAACAATTGATACGACGCACGACACAATGACATATAGAGAGAAGTTAGTCACATCTTGTAAGAACCTGCCGCGACCAGCCAAGCGGGCGGTAAAGTACTTTCCCGCCCGCTTCGTCAGCAGTCTGCAATCCGCCATTTTGCGCCGGATATACATGGACGACAAGGCGCTCTTTCAATGTATCCGGTCGAAAAATTGTTTATTCAACAGTAAGTTAGGCTGAAGAGTGTTATCCAAAGTTCTGGATTAGTGTGAATGGTGAAATTTTGATAATATTGTCAGGTTTTTCCAGGATAGATTATGTGAGGTAATGTCATCGCAGACTTCAAAATCAGTTCTTCAAATTAGATCGAGAGGGAGTCAGCGGAAACAGGTATATAACATCAGCTGACTGGTACTCTGAAGAGTGGAATGAACGAACGTCCAGATCACTAGGCGGGTTGAGGACTAGGGAACAAGGTCAGAAATAAATCGAAAGGACAACAAAGGATGATTGGTTAGATAACGCTGCACTGGAGAACCGAATGAGAGGAGGAGGGTTGAATGAAGAGAAAACATGAACTAAACTGGGCAAAGAACCAAGAGAATGAGGAAAGTAGAACAGAACTCAGACAATCCGATCAGTTAAGTAAAGAAGAACTAGGGACAGCCCTCCCCTGGGCACCTACCCATGTTTCGTATAGAGGAATGCCTCTCAGATATGGGTGGTACCGGAGAAGACAAATCCCCGTTGTGGACAATAACCAGATAGGGGAAGTAACCCTGATGAACAAATCAAAGATGGGTAGGTTTCTTGACAACGAACTACTCCTAGGGAGTAAAATTCTCCCCACTGGTTCCGATCGGGTGCAAGCTCCGGTGGCCAGTACTGGCCCCACGGATTCGGGGGGCGGGCAAAGAAACGTTTAAGAGTCCGGATCACTGGAGAAGAGCCTCACCGAGGAAATGTTCGTCGGAGAGCTGGACGTTATGTAAAAAGTGGAGAAGAACCAGGGACAGATATTTCTCACGCGCGCGCCAATCTTGTGGATTTGGAGGATCGCCACAAGGAAGGGATGCGGGCGATGAAAGAAATGAAAGGATTGATTATGGAAATGCAAAATTTTCGCAAGAGGAAAGCAAACATGTTCATTCCTATAAGAAGAGACCTAGATACGCCACAGGATAAGCCCTGCACGATGAAAGAGAATCTCCAATATCTGCCGGAATACGCAAATAATGTTGCGAAATACGTAGGAATCGAAGCCACTGAGGAGCTCCCGGAGGCTCAGAAAACTGGCAAGGAGAGAAAGGTAGAAATGTTGGGACGCAAACAGACGACGATGCCGGGAAAACTCTCACCATAACCCAAGGGAAGAGGCAAAAAGAACCTACCGTGAGTCCCCAGATCCAAGCGCAAAGAGGCCAGTGCTTTAGAAGGTGAAGACGCGAGAGCAGGTTCCTGTACCTATAGCCTCGAGTTCAATGAGGAAGCCTTGGCCCCAAAGAGAACCCAGAAAAAGGTGATGAAAAAGAAGGAGGGCCAGAAGCAAGCTCGACCCGAGGCAGTTCCTATCAAACCGTCAGAGGATTCGAGCTATGCCGAGGTCCTCCGCAACATTAGGAGGTCGGTGGAGCCGGACACCCTTGGCGTTAAAATCAAGGGTGTTCGCAAAACGTCGGACGGAGACGTCCTCGTCAAAATGGGAAATGGGTCGGGTAGAATAACTTAACTGTCTGCTGCCATCGATAAAGCAGTTGGTTTAGAGGGTGAGGTTCGTGAACTGGTCACTCGTGTCAAGGTCGAGGTGCTTGAAGAGGACGAACTTACTGGAGGCTAAAATGTCGGAGAGGCGATTCGGAAGTTCTTCGATGTCGCTATGAAGGGAAAGATGAAGGTTAATTTAACGAGAAAGGCCTTTCGTGATAACCTGAAGGCCTTTGTCGAAATGGATGGGATTTGGACGCAAGTCTTCTGCACACGGGACACCTCAAAGTTGGAAGGGTTTCCTGCCGTGTCAGGAGGAAGGTTGTGGCGCGTCGGTGCAACCCCTGTCATGGCTTCCGCCATATAGCAGCGGGTCGCACTTGTCATGACAGGGAGACGTGCTGCTAGAGGTGCGGCCAAGAGGGACACAGGTCCACGGAGTGCAAAAGTACTCCGCGCCGCGGAAGACAAAATCTCCTGGGTTAACCATCTTCCGGGAACTGCACGGTGCAAGGTGTAACGAAAAGCAGCGCCAGCAGTGAAGCCTTGAGGTACTAGGCCATAAGACCCTACCAAAATGTCGAAGGCCGACGAGCCCGTAGCGCGACACTGTCGGGCTACTAAGGATGATTCATGCATCTTGGTAGGTTCAGAAGCAGAAGTCTGTAATCCAAGTAGGATGCGCAGAGGAAAACCGAAGCATGGCGTACTGGCCCTACTTCCATTTTCCTGAATTATTGCGACAAGTGGTTCTGCGGAAATGGGTTGGCAGGAAAAAGGAGTCAAAGGCTTAGTGGGTAGGTGCTGATCAGCTAGTCGCACACTCACCTTCGTCTCTTGTGGACAATGCGCCCGTGTTGAAGGGGAATAAAGTTTGAACAATTTCGTATTTGATTTAAGTAAGAATGAAAAATGATGAATCTAAGATTTTTTCAAGGAAGAGTATTAAGAAGAAACCAGGTCGGGGAGATACGTACAGTTTATATGGCCTAAAAAGGCTGCATATGATGAAAAATTGGAGGCTTAGGATACGTCTGAAGAGGAGAAGAAAGGGAGATAGAGTGCAT
Source organism: Neuroterus valhalla (assembly GCA_011762715.2). NCBI lineage: Eukaryota > Metazoa > Arthropoda > Insecta > Hymenoptera > Cynipidae > Neuroterus > Neuroterus valhalla. The sequence continues at coordinate 12,864 of WSXT02241460.1, forward strand.
GCAATTTCGGGACGAGTAAACAACAAAGTATTGAAAACGTAACGTGAAATACATCAGGTGGCTTCTAATTTTCAGTGACGGAGGAGTTTTGAAGCTGCTTTGAATTAGGAATGATTCAAGAAACGTGATAGAAAGAAAACATTACCTGGATCAGTCAGAGATAATTGCATGAACGATAATTATATATAAAATTTGAAAACCGCTTCTGAGGGGAGAATGTTTCTGAACGGGAATATGGAATAATCACTACAGGATGAAAGGCAAACGGGGAGAAGAATGGATAGCTCAGGAAGAGCATATACAAGAAAAGGGAAACAGGAAAGAATGCAGAGAATAAAGTGATGAACATATACAAGGAGAATCATTATGTGAGTGAAAAGTGTAGGCAAGAAAAGTAAAGAGGAATGGGAAAGAGTAGGGACAGTTTGAGATTTGATAAGGTTCTGGAAGGTGGTAGAGAATTCTAGACAGGCGTAAAATAGAAAAAAAGGAGAATAATATAGATGAGAAATGAAAGAATCATGCTAGAAGAATACAAGGAGCTGATGAGGACAGTTTAGGAGAAGAGGAAGCGAGAAATAGGGTTCACGAATATGTGGATGAAATTTTAGAGACGTCGCCTACAGGGTTACTCAAAGTCCACTTTTGGAAGAAAATAAGAGGGATTACAAACTTTATTCCTATGGTATGTGGAGGAAAATCAATAGGGTCAATATGGGAAGTGGAGGTTGGAGGAACGTTTACTTAAATTCCAGAGGGAGTACAAAAATAGTGACAAAGGTATACTCGAAGAAAGGTTTCCGATCGGAATATGATCAGGAGGGACAAGGAGATTAGGGAAGGATTACTAAAAAATTTATTGAAGAAATAACGCAGTGGCGTAGGGCAGCGAGGGAAGGATGCTACTTAAATTCTAAACATCAAAAAAGAGAGTAGATGGGTTGGTAGCTATTTCAACTACCGGCGTTTCGTCCTGGATTCGCCAGCGAGTAACTCGTCAATGTGGCTGTGGCTGTGAAAAATAGACAACTAATGCTTTCAATCAAATAAGACGGAAGCGTACAACCTTTTGGATGTTGACTCATCAGTCGATGATCACCGGTCATGGCAAGAGCCGAAAAGGAACAAACTGCAGAAGGGAAGCGACCTGTGGAGGACACAAAACACCGCGAAACCACAACTGCAAAGTGAATCCGATCTCGACTTCGATAGAAGCCAGCAGCAGCAGATAAATTTTAAACAATATTCTTATTGCATGCAGTACAGGGAGTATAAAATGAAGGTTAGTTGAGAGAGGTACTGAATGAATAAAGAAACAGTTCACGAAAATGGAGGATAATAGACTAAAATGAGGTGCAAGAATTTAGGAAAGGTAGGCAAGTATGAATTCGGTTGGCTAGAGGCAATATCAAGATCAAAGAGGAACTTTGGATAACTTTCGCTAGTGAACTACGGCTAACTTTCTGCAAGTATCCGGGAGTATTCAAGCGGAGTGCGCAAGATTTTAATCAAAATTCTGAAAGAAATTTATTATATTGATTGCTAGAGAACAATTGACGCGTCAATCAATTCTTTCTTTTTTGAAACGTTCATACATGTTAAAGTAGAATTTTTAGTCATCTACCGTACATATTCGAAATTGGGTATCTGTTACCGGTGGAAGTTTTATATCAGGTACAAATTTTCGAAAAATCAGCTGAAAACCTAAATCCCTGGAATAGCGGCAACGCCAAGATCCTTACCACAATAAATAATAACAATTATAATAAAGAATTATCGTAATTTAATATACATATATATTTACCAATTGGATCAACCATAATCGCCGAAGCAATGACCAAAATACTGACGAATCCCATCTTCTCGAACTGAAGAAGACTAATTGATAACAGAACTAGCAACCTCAGTATAACTAATAAATATACCAGAAGATATGTAAGTATATATGTGTAGTGCATACAAAGTTTTCGCTATCTCATTTGTTCTTCTTAATATTTCAACTAATTGAAAGTCGGACTAGAAGGGAGGGGTTATTTTTTCTATAATGCTTGCGTCCAAGCAATCTTTCTACTCACCTTGGATGCATAAAACTGTGAAGTTTCACAATAGTGGAATTTTCAAAGACTCAAATGTATTAGAAGTCACGTACTTTATCATTAATGTTTGCTATATGTGTCGCGGTGAGATAATAGTATTGATATAAATTACCGCAAGATCTTGTTATAACATGTACAGAGTTACTTTTTTAAATGAAAAATTCATCAATTATCGAGTCTCTTTACACAAAGTAATCTCTGTTGAGATGGCAAAACGGTCTTAAAGGAATATTCGAACAAACTGTGATAATTTTGAGATGATTTCACAATCTTCCGAATACAGATAAGAGCAAGAAGACTAATGATTTGCCTGTTAACTCTTTTCCAGAAATTGATCTAGTATAAATTCAATATTTTCATTTGCCGTGAACCACATTTCTCGTGAAAACCCGCATCTAGTTTTTCAGTTTATATATGCTCCCCTGTTGAGATATGACTATAGGTAGAAAATTATATTATAGAAGCTTACTGAACAAGCACATAACTGTACTTTTATTAAATTTCCCTTTCCGATTGAATAACAGTGAATTTAATCTGCTGAAACAAAGCTTTTGATTTCCTGTCTTACTTTAGGTCTGGCCATTTTTGTTTTGGTCGATACTCTTCTGAGTGGTAGACACCTACTAGAGGCTCCCTGAGAAAAATC
>WSXT02241471.1:0-15603 GCA_011762715.2 Neuroterus valhalla
AAAGATAATTTTCAATCAATTTTTTTAATTTTCAGGCAAATAATTTGTTTCCAACTAAATAAGTCAACTTTCTATAAAAAATAGAGTATTCTTTGCTTAAAAGTTAAATTTCCAAACTTTAAATATGAATTTCCAAACAAAGAATCAAATTTTCAAACGAAAAAGGATGATTTTTTGATGAAATTTTTTAATTTTACAGTTAAAAAAATTGTGATTCGTATTACGAAAATAGAGGAATTTTCGATAAAAAAGATAATTTTCGACGCAATTTTTGAACATTGAACAAAACAGATCCTTTTCAACCAGAATAATAAATTTTCTGGAAATCCGTTCATCTTCCGAATGAACATAATCGAATTTCGTTTCGCTTGTTGAACGAAATTCATGAATTTTCAAGAGCAAGTTTATTTTCAACCAAACTCATATTTTAACCAAGCTGTAGAATTCTACAACAAAATAGTTGATTTTTGAACCTAAAAAGACAAACTCCCAACAAATTGTTCAATTTTCAACCAAAAAGGATGGCTTTACAAATAAATTTGAATTTTATTTTCAACAAATAATAAAATATCAAAATAAGACAAGAAAGAAAATTCAAGTGAATGTTTATAAATCTTGGATATAGACTACAGAGTTTTGCATGATTAGTCTCATAAAATTTCAGTAACTTTTCATTAAAAAGTGTTCACTTTTCTCTCACTATTCAAAGAAAATCACTAGAAATGTATACAGGAGTTTGTCTTAAATTTTATTAAACTTATCACATAGAAACATGTATTCATCTTTCGATAGACAGTCACTTAAATTTCAATCAATTTTTTCTTGTATAAATTTCCGATAATATCTAGACATTGCGTCGTAGTATCCATACAGTTAATATCCATTTCTCAACCAGTTTTCTCTAATTGACTGCAAAATTCAACTTTCCCCATCGAGAAGAAAAAAATGATTTTCTAAAATTTCACGACTGAGAGGACGGTCGTTACAAGCAGCTTTTGTTCCGCGAGCATAAACTTGCTTTTTTCGCAGTGTTGACAGAAGTAGCGAGAACCGAGAAGGCACAGTACAGTACAGTGAGTCGGTTTGGGTAAGCCTCTCTCTCGGGAGGGGGAAGAAGCGTGGGAAGGGGGTGGGGTGAGTTAACGCCTGTTCGGAGGTGGACCCCCGCTCCGTAGGCGTTTCTTCACTCCCCCGATTCCCACCGAGTCCCGACGGAACTACCCGACTCGTGGTGAACGTGGGGGCTCCGCAGGTTTATTATTTCGTGCGCTTTAGTTCCGCGCCGGGTGCCACGATAGTTGTACCGACGAGACGTGCGCGCGCGTTTTTACACTACTCTCAACTACGTTCCCTCGTTTTCGCGCGAATTTCAATAGTTACAAGTTGGATTCTCATGAGACTTCATTTCCAAAGTCAGGAATTTTTCGAGAAGAATCAGTTCGTCTTGGAGTCAGTTCATCTTGAAGTCAGTTGGTCTTGGAGTCAGTTCAGAAGTTCGGAATCAGTTTGAATATTGGAAGTGAGAGAAAGTTTCTTTAACGGATTTTTGGACCTACTGCACCAGGGGAGCCCGCCGGGATAACTTGAAAATGACAATGTGCTGTGTATGTGTAGAGTGCAGTGTCTTGGTGATAACTTAGTGATAACACGCGCCTCACCTACAAACTAGTCGCTTTTTGCCTTTATCGTTGGATTGACACTTGAGATAAGGTAAGGAGTTTACTTTCGATCTCGAGTCTATTTATCAGAGTGTCGCGGTCCGAGCTGGAGAAGTTTGAAAATTTTCTATCCCCGTTTATTGAAGTTTGAGGGTCAGTGATAAGGTGCCAGATTTGGATTTTCGTTTTTTGAGAATCGGCCGGGTTTATAAGTTCTGAGTGAAGGTGTGTGATGAGTAACTTTACTCTCTTCATTTGAATCAGTGAATTTTGGTTGATTCAGAAAAACATTGATACATAATAATAATGATATAATGATAAAAAATTAAAAAATTATTTAATATTTTAAACAAGATATCTTGTGAAAGTGGAAAGACAAGATTTATAAAATAGAGACAGCCCGGTAAACTTACGCAAATAACAGGATGAAATGTGACGTTGAGCCAAACTCGCTTGGGTAGTTCTTGCCATTTGTCAACCTTTCTTATGACAGTAAAACAAAACAATATGAAGAATGAAAAATAACATATAAAAATATCTTGAAAAAGTCGAAAGTTTATGCTTTTTACTAGTTTTTTGAGATCAGTTCGAAATTTAAGAAAGTTTGATTAGTGAGATTTCATTAAATTTTATTCGAATCTTATCTTCCATTTGAAGATAAGATCAAAGGTCAAGATTATCGATATCTGTTCTTGAAACAATTTTAACCAATAACACTTGTCTAAGTCTGCTGTTAAACGATTTGTTTGATAATATGACTTCTGATAAACTTACGATTTTAGTCTCAATAACATAACTAACCTAATTGTTAATATGAAAATCTATTTTGATTGGAAATGAGCTAGGAAACATTTGCTGAGTGTGCGAAATGAAAAAAAAAAGTTTTAATAACAAAAATTCTGAGTCAACTTTGGTCGCAGTTTTTGTCTCAAGAACATATCAAACATAAAAAAATTATTGCATTACAAATTTATTTGAATTGAAACTACGCTAAAAAGAGTTAGTTGACGAGTGTTGATGTCGGCAATAGTATTTTTTGGTTGTTAATATAATTTATAAAAGTTAAGTAGAGTTTTTGGTTTTAAAAACATATCGTCGGCTCAGTGCAATATCATGCCTATCCAGAAGCCGAGGCAAGAAGGTGATACTTCAAATAAAGTGGCAAGAACGTGCATTTCAGGAAAATAGAAATTTGCTTTTAATTAATCAATTTTTTCTATACGATAAAATCCGTGTTTGTTACTCGCATCTACTTTGGTAGCACCGGCCTTATTAAAAGAAAATCATTATAAGAACGATATTTTTTGCCCCATGCTGTAAAAAATACAATTAATAAGATAATCGATTAGTAACACAATAAAGGAAAAATCATTTGTAGAGATGATTTTTAAAACTTTTCTCCTTTAATAATATGGCCAGTGCAACCAAATTAAATTCGAATAAAAAAATGGATTTCTGGATAGGGTTTTTGCCAAATTTTCTAGAGTGACTCCTGAAAATGATATTGCTCTAACCCGACGATGTCTAATCTAATCATTGCAATAAATATCTCTTTCAATTAAAATTAAGTTGAAAAGAGTTTTTTAACAAACGTTAATTGTCACCAACAGTAAAAACTACTTTAGTACTCTTGATATTCAACTTTATTATCAGATCCAATCCTAGCTGATCATATTCACAGATTTGCACACTGCAGATGAATATCATCAAAAATTAGGGAATTGCTTCAGAACTTCTGTTTGTTTGAGGATTATAATCCTGGATGTCTTTTGCGGATCAGGCAGTTTTTGAATGGGTGAAAATTTTTATCGTCAACTCGGATTGACAGTAAGGGCTATTTCGGAAAATACTAGTCTTTATTCCCAAAATCAGAAGTTTGAATTTGGCGCCAGGCCTAAAAATAGTTGGAAATATTTCCTACAGAGTGCATGAAACGTAACCAGTGCACATTTTGTCTGCAAAGACAAAAAAGTCATGAGTGTGTGAAAATTCGCTTTCAAAACTGAAATTTTGTAGGAGATAATTGCTAAAAATTTGTCTTCTTGATGGATCCATCTAAAAGTGTGTTCGAAACAAACGTGTACATAAAAAAGTCGTTTTTTTGTTTGTTTCAAATTCAGATATTTGGCGAAGCGCCTGTTTTTTGCCCGAAAAAATTGACGGTATTTTTTTTTATGGCAGGTTCACCGAGATTCGGTGACCGTAGATTTTGTACATGTATAGTTGTAGATAATAGATGAAAGATAGCTCCTATCTCTAAAGCTGTCGTAAACCTTTCTGTGAGACATCGAATCAGGATGGGATCGTTAAAAATCAATTAGTCACTCGCATATTATGTCCTCTCATAAACTGAAGAAGTAAATAGTTATCTTTGAGCTAAGCTTTCTATTCTAAATTATGCTTGAAAGAAATTGCGAAAATAACATAGTTTTTAGATTTTTATTTTATTTGTTTCTGAATTGTATACAATTTGCTGTATATCTCAAGCTTTGAAAAGAAATCTTCCATTCAGAAAAGATAAGAGTCTAAATATATATGTTTATGGTAAAAATATTGCTCACTTGGCAAATTATTTATGGAATAGTAAAAACTATAGTTTCATAATTAGAACCTTTCTGCCTTTACAAATATGTATGCTTTTCAAGCATCAGGAACTAAACATATTAAAGTGTTTGTTTTTCAATTACTGCAGACAAAGTAAATACAATTATTGGTTGTAGCGTTAAATACTCAGAACAATATATGTCTTATATTGAAAAAAAAACTTTTTGTTAATATATCAATTTTTTTATCGGAAAATAACTTCTAAATGGAGACATTCATTCTCAATTAGAGAAGAATTTTTAATGAACCATAAAACATTTTCTTTCTACTAGAGAAGTTTATTCGATTCAAAAGAAAATTCTTTGCATTGAAGATATCTTTTTGGAATGGAGAAGCTTTTATGATTCAGAGCTTGTAGAAATTTTGAAATAATGATTTTTTCATTATTTTTTTACAATAAAATGTAAGTATTTGCGTGATTTGGAGTGCAAATTTTTTGGATTTGGAAGTGATTTCTCTTTTTCGAGTCAATAATACTAATTGATTTTTTCAATTTTGCGATTTGTAACTAAATCCTAATGTCAATTATGAAAAAAAGGTTAAAAATTGCATAATTTACAAATAATTTTGAAAATTAGTGATAAGCGCATCAAGCAGGAATCCATTCCGTCGGCACACAGGTAGATTAGCCGTACAATCCAAGTACTGTTTCATTTTTTTTGTTTCGTTAACAAATAATTTTGTGTTGTTAATTTATGTTGTATTTCCTATACTAGTAATCTCAAATCCAATTTTTGAACAAAATTGAGCTAATTTGAAAAAAATTCGTGGGAATTTTTGATTTTGGGAGGAAAATGAGTTTGTTGAAGTTGCAGGATTTTCACTTAAGAGAACATATCTTTTGTGTAAATTTTTTGCTATTGAAGTAGAATTAAATTGAATTGCCGAATTTTTTGCAGAGTTTGGCAAATTTTAAGTCAATTTTTATATTTGGGGATACTTTCTGTAAAATCCGATTTTCCTGTCAGGGAGTTTAGAAAAATTTGATAATCTTTAGAGAAGTCATGCTGTCTCTATTTCAACTGAGAATGATGTAAAAATGGGTTTGCAAAATTTTATTCTGGTTCTATATTTATGAAATATAATTAATCCGATTATAAAAATTTATTCCAATATTGTTTTTCTTCCGAATTTCTACGTCTATTCATAAGAAAGACTTGAAATTTTTTTAAATTTTGGTTATACTTATTCACGAAGTGAATACATAAAACTTGTTAAATATTTTTTATGATCATTAATACTTCCATTTAAGTTTTACAAGAGTTCAATATTTTATTTTCAGATTGAAAGTTATAGCAAACATGTTTAAAAAAATCTTTTGCATTCTATTGTTCTTTTTTTCACTTTCTTATTTATTTGACAGTCTGAATTGTTAAAATAGCCTTTTTTTAAAATTGTGTTTGGATCAATAGTTTCCAAGCTACAATATAACCTCAAACATTGAGAAATGGACTAAAGTGATCATTGCTTAATTATCATTATAGATATATAGTAAATATACATATATATTTAAAAAAAAAAAAAATTCAAACCTTAAAGATGATTGTATGTATCTCCAATGTAATTCTGAAAAAAATCCGATCTTTCTTGAAATATTTTTTCACGAGGAATTAAACTTTATATGAAAAAACCATAAACTGGAATCAAGCGGCGCTATATTGTGAGGAAAAGCGTCGCACCCCGCATTAAGCATTTCTGAATGCAATATTTGCCTTTTTATTATTATTATTATTATTATTATTATTATCATAATCCTAGGAAAAAATATGAAGGATTCCAAATAAAAGTTTTTAGAATTCTTTTTGAAAAACGTAGAAGAAGCATAATCGAGTTTAGAAAGTACAGAAAAAAGTGTTGCACCGCTTTTCCGCAAATGTTGTATTCGGCAGCTTTATAATTCCAAAAATTGAAATGTACTGAAGTGCTTGGAATTTGTTCGAAATACGTAAGACCACTTCTACCTAAAAAATTCAAATTTACATTTTTTCAAAGCAATGTAATTCATTTATTCTATTTTAGCTAGGGCTTTGAAGCCCTGATCTCACTTACAGTTCAATTTTCAAGCCGTATTTTCCAGATTTTGACAGGCCCAACTTTTTTCTTATCAATTGTAAATCGTCGGATACTTCTGTCGACGTAGAGAATAAAAAAAAATAAAATAAAAAAGCGGAACACGTCTATCTGTGAGACACCGGGAAAAAACAATAAACTGAGCCGGGGTTGTTGCATTCAGCGATAGGGAACGCGAAGCATATTGCCGGTCTATACGAAGCCATAATTGGTGATTTGCAAGTATAATCTTGTGGCAGTTTGTGTTTTCATTTATTAGCCGCGAATTGCCTCCGCTTATTAGCGCAGCGACGCATTTAAAATAACCCGACGACGCTCATGTATATAATTTTCGATTACAAATGTGTTTGTGTGCGGGAGTCTTTTGTTCTGGCAGAGATATCGCCTAAACCTGGAACCCAGACTTCCAAAGATTAGATGTTGAGAAATTGAGAATAGAGCCTTCAACCGTGAGAATTTCCTTTTTTTATTGGTGCTCTCGCAAAAAGTTGGGATTTTCTCGCACTTTGCAACAATTAATGGCAGAAATAGATTGCCCGTGAAGTCTCAAACGGAAGTTGTAAAATTTACCTTTCAGCATAATCGTCCTCTCGAGTTTCTTGGTTTCAGGTTCATGTTTATTCAATTTTCATCTTTATGTTTATGCATCTCGATATTTTTTTTATCTTTTTGCACCTTTGTATGCGTAATGCGAGGGAAGAGTATTAACAATATAAGCTTTTTGCACCAAAGGTAGTTTCAATTTTTTTATCTTATTTGATGAGTGGAATCTTGCCGTGGGATCATGGAAAGAGTTTTTGTCTCTTGTGTGGGGTAAAGTGGGACACTTTTCCATTGATAGGTGTCTTACTTTACCCTAGAGGGTCACTATTCTTTTTTAACAGAAAATTTATTGTTTAATTTGCGGGATTTAAAATTAGTGCCCAGCTTAGTCCCGTTTTAGGAAATTTCATTAATTTTGTCTTCGAATAGATATTTTCTACCTTTTAGTAATAGATATATTATATATCTTTTTGAAAAAGTTTGACGAATCTGAATTCTAATATTTTCTAGGTAGCGAGAGTAAATTTTGTGTGGAGTGTGTTTAGTAAATTTATGGTGTTTAAGGTGCCGTTGAATTCATAAGTGAGATTATATAGTGCTATGTGCAAACTAATGTGCAAGAGAGTGGCACAACTTTCTCATGGCGGGGGTTGGAAAGTCGACTAAATTATTTTCCAGGATCGGATCGATGAATAATCCTCTAGTTCTTTTATTACGTTAGGAAAAATAAAATCAAAATTTGAAAAAATAAAACCGAAATCAGAATAAAAGTGTCTAAATGGCGCATATGTCAGGAAAAAAGTGCATCAATAATTTTGACTTCAAAACTCGATGTTGCTTCTTCCAGTTTTTAAATTAAAGTTGAACAATTTGATAGTCTATAAAAAATCATTTTGAAGCTGTCGCATTTTTAAATGCAAACCATTATCTTTTTCTCTCACAAAAAGCAGATAACACATTCAAAAAAGCAGAATCAAGCATGCGACGGGTTTTCCCACATGTGCAGCTTAGCTCCAGTTTGCGGTATCAAAATATGAAAAAATAGATAATTTACAGTTTTTGAAGATATCTGAACTAAATAGCTTATAAGCAAGTTTTGGTAGCCACCTTGACATAAAAATTCCATTCCAGAGCGGCACATTATTTTCTTCATTGAGTAATGCCTTTATCGACACAACTGTCAGATTTGAAGGAAAACATTAGATTACCGAAACTCGATAAGATATTTTCTGAGATTATTAGCACCTTTCTGAAATTATAGATTTGGGGAAGAGCTCTCTTATTATTCATCAACAATTCTCTTTTCTTTTTCTATTATTTTATTATTATTATGATTTTTTAAAATTATTTTATTATCATTCATATTGTCCAAATTTTATCCTGAATTTTATGTCTTCAAATTTTCATTAGAGACTCGATTATTTATGGCTAACATGTTCATCGATTTTTTTTTAACATATATAAATGATTTATCAAATATTGTCTTGAAAATTGACATGCATTTAAGGAAAAAAAAATCGCTTCTATCAAATCAGTGAAGGTAATCTGAAACTCTGATCAGCCAAATAAATGAATCTGATTGTCTGTTATTTAATTTAATTTTGATACATTGTGTAATTGTATGTGAACCACTTCTGGATAATAAATTCGACATTAAGCATCAATTTATGAAAGTTACGTGAGAAAAACAAGGTTGTTGCGATAATAATCGGACTTTGATTAAAGGTCGCTCATTGTCTCCAATATATTTTGGGATTTTTGTGTCATACTTCTCTTATCGGGAGGTTCCTTGTCACGTGAACTGCTACAAGTTCTTGATAAGCCTTGCTCAATCCATTAAGGAATTAGGATTCCACAAGGTTTAGATTAATAGAAAACATTTTGAAAAACCATTTCAAATCCGTTTTGCTTCTGTTGAGATGTTCCGAACTCGAGAATTCCAGAGATAAGTTCGAAATTTTATGTCTAACGAAAAGGAGATTTTGGGCTGATGATATAATTTGATTGATGAAATCAATGATTTGCTGATCGGCACTAATTTCTGCAGATATAGCCAGATCTCTGCTCTAGGATTAATTATGTCGAATGGATAATTTTGATATCTTTCTGATAAGAATTGAAATAATATTTGTGTTTGCCATAAACATCCTGTCGCACTCGGCTGGACATTCGTCTAATAGAAATTAATTCGCTATCAAATAAGTTGAGTGTTCAAAGATATGGTGATTACAACTATGTAATTTGTTGGTGGTGTCACTCTGATAAGTCGATTAGAAGGAAATTTCATTTCTATCCAGAGAAGGTTTCTGTGAGTGGTTTATTATATCCAAATTATTGTAATTCCTACCGTCACCTAAGGAAGACAAACTCGTTGATAACTTTAGATTTACCTTCGTTTAATAATCTAAGACATCACTTCTTTAATTAAATTTATATCACCTTCAGTCAAATTCCTCGTTTCAATCTTATCAGTATTATCAATTTTCGGCTATAATACCTTATCGATGAATATTTCAAGTGTTCTATTTGCTGCCCGAATTGAGGATGAGAGGGAAGTTTTTTTTCTGCTTTTCACAATATTCGGATTTTGTGAAACAAAGTAGCAATTATGTTCAACATGGTGAAGTGTAATTCACTAATTTTTCTATCGAAGAATGATTTGTTTGATGAAAAATTCAATTGCATGAATAGTTTCTGCTATTGGAGTGATGATTCATATATATCATTATAGAATATTATTTTTTATCAATTATATACTTTTTTCCTGTATTGTCTCACGATTAGAGAAATTATTTTAACTCTCTTTTCCTTGGCTGGAAATGAGTTTGATAACGTTATCGATGACCTTGTTTGGTCACGAGTTTTGTTCATTAATAATTTCGGCCTCACTTGCACAAAATCGCTCACTGTCAGTGTTCTTCTACTAAAGTGAAGATCAAGTCGCAATCCTGAAAGATCGTCTCCTGATTGGATTTTTATCACAGTATCTTTCTTTGTAAGTTTTTATTTCTGTTCCAATCTTTCCCAACTAGTCTATACAATCAGAAACTGAAGAAATTGATAAATTTTTCTGGAAATTTTCGAATTAAAGACACTCTTCAAATTTCCTAATTTCTACTCCATAAATACTAGGATAACATCTTTCCAGGTACTGATGACCCATCCAATAATTGTTACCTATTCAATAATTGTTATGCGGACGAATTCTTTCGTATGCTCAGGTTCATAATAGAAAAAAGCAAAGTGTTTACTGAAACAAAGTAGCGTAATGAACCCCGTGACTTAACACCATGTCAAAAGTAATACCCTCTGTAATTGGTACACTCTGGTGTAATATCTTACGGGTATAAAGACTCGCTCCTTGGAAATTCGATCCGGCCATTTAGCCCTTAGTCTTTCTATCGATACTGATGGTATATGATCTTCTTGTGCTTGAGGTCTTAATTTCAAGTAAGCCGATTTGCGGTCCTCATGTATAAAAATAAAATTCCAGTTTCCTGAATCTTCCACAAAAACTCGTCAAATTACGCAACGAAGTTCCCACCGAAAATCATCACATCAATGGGCTACTCGCTTACCCTTCTTGTGGTTTGCGGTCTACCACAAACCTTCCCATAACGCCCAAACATGATTTCTCACTCAGACGGATACCTAATGAATATATTATTTCTTTTGTTTCAGAGCAAAGAGCGGAAATCCGGGTGATTCCCGGAAAATCGAGGATTATAAAGAGGGACCATATGTCACATCATCGAGAAGTGGAGACGAGGCACAAAGTGGGGCGCCACTTTGAGTGATCCCAATTTCGTCTCTATCTTTCCCCTTCTTTTATTCTCTTTTGCTTTTTTCTCTCTTCCTTTCTCTATATTGGAATTTTCATAAAGTTAGCCGCGAATAATTCGCGCTCCTTCGAGAAGTGGTAAATTAGAAGGCCTCAAAAATTCTCGACATAATCATGGACATGAGCAGCGAATCGAGCGCGGCGAGGTGGTACGCGCCGCCGAGAAGCCTCGAGCCCCCGTCAGGGGCCGGGGGGCCAACCGGGGTCAGCGAGGTCGTCGGCAACCCCGATTACAGGGGTTACTACGGCCACGCCGGACCAACGACCCATCACCCCTCAGCAGCCGCCCACTATGCGCACAGTAAGTCACTTTTTTTTATTTTATCTTTTCATATCGCATCCTCTTTTTTGCTTTCCTCATTTCCAGCTCTGTTTACCATCAAGATCAGACTTTTCACGACTAACCTACTCCTTGGTGCTCTGTCAACAGTCCGCGATTAATTTTGACCAGAAGCGCCGTCGCTCGGTTTAAAAAATCTTTCTCAAAAGGCCTAATTACATTTAAGAGCTGGTATTGTACTTTCGATGGCAGCGCTGCGGTAGCGTCCTGAACTAAACAAATTTGAGCGCGGAATTCAAATTCGAATATTTAAATACGCAGTTTGCTATAAATGTCAACACTTCAGATCTGTTTTTGAAAGAATCGACTTACAGAAAACGATGTTGTTTTCAAGGTCGCGAGGTGATTTTTTTAGAGTTTATGTAGCGCTCCACTGTATATGCAAATGCAAATCGCGGCACGAATGTTATCGACCGGCCGAGTTCCTCCGTAATGGCGGAACAACGAAATTCGTTCTGTATCGCAGTGGTGGTCAACCAAACACGCGTGCTCGGAATACATATTTAGAGTATATGCATTATACGTCCTTGAGGTACAAGTATCCACTTGGTCATACGTAATGCACGACACGCAATCCGGCGCGGGTACTTGGGCACTCGCGTGCCGAGATTTTGTTCCCTTGTTCTCTCTGACTGAAAAACTCTCCTCACTTCGGAGGACTCCTTCGCAACCCGTCCCGTCGAGTGACTTTCCGTTTCGGCACGACCTTTGACATTCATTTCATGGACAAAGAAATAATGCCAGGACCAACATGAGCAGTGATTTGCAAAAAGACAACTTACCCTCTATGGCCACTCACAAGACAAATTGGATGAAATAATTCGTTTGCGATGACCAAATTATGCTTTGAGTTTTTATTCGTTGCGAGAGAAGATTTTTTTTTTGTTTTATCAAGACATGAGAAGCTAGTCACCTAAAGTAGGGACTTCTTGTTAGCATTTTTAATACCAGCATAGACCAGAATCTTCAACATTGGTTTTATCCAAAGATTGTATAACAGTTTTAAGGTAGGAAAGTTCCTAATGTTGTGACATAACTGAAGACTTTGTTGGATCTCGATCAAAGTCCCTGCCTCTTCATCATAAGCATAAAAAGTATCGGAAGGAGTTAAAATAAGTAGTGGCCTAAAAGAGAAATAGAGAGGCATTGCGCGGTCAAGAGTGCCGAAGAGGGTTCCATTGGTGCAGAAATAAGCCAAAAAGCATAGATTCATGAAACTTGATCCAGCCGCTCGGATCTTGAGGCTTGGAACGCGATATCCCTGATTTGTGCCGACGTGCGTGGATCATACCCGAGCCTCTGTTAGCTCGTGGCTCCAAAAAACTGCTGCTTCTAATCGGAATCAAATCTGAAAGACCGCAGAAGCGAATTTTGTTTCTTATGCCGCAAGCCTTCCGCTTTGAAAGACCCGCTTTTTCCAGAAGATTCCACTTTGAAATCAACTTATTTACAATAATGTATGATTTTGTTTTCTCAGGACCAAGAATATGGGAAAGCTTAAGGATATTAGATTCTCAATAAGCGACTCTTATAGACCCTATTCAATAATAAGTTCTGTAGATTTTAGAATCATGAGGTAATGATCAAGTTTATTTTGTTCTAGAACAAAATGCGATCATTAAAGCATAATATGTGTATCATTAGCGTAGGATAGTATCGACTCTTTATCGAATAGAGCATAAACTTGATATTACACGCTGAATCAGACAGCGAAGGTGGAGATAAGGAGCTAATTGAAGACAGGTTTTAGTTCCAAGTCGCGTGCATTAGGGAAGGTGTTTCTCGGGTTGATAGATACTTAACGAACTGAACTTCCAATTGAGAAAAAAAGGTGTTCCCCGTAATCTATTTGATGATTCCTGAAACTTGATCTGACGTGGATTTGAGTTGCAACATTTTTGAGACACGAAAACGAATGGAGGAAGAATGGGATTTTTTTTGTTCATAATTGTATACGAAAATTCGTATGAAATTATTGCATTACGATGTGGTCTTCCAACATTCACTGTGATATATTACCATATTACGATTTGGTCTCCTAAAAACTATTTTTTCAGGATGAAGATGAAGATTTTATCTTCCTCATACATAATGTCATAAAAAAAGAGGCTCTAGTTCTAAGTCAGTTTGATTGGAGAAGGTGTTTCTCGGGTTGATAGATATCTATAATGAACTAAACTTAAAATAGAGAAAATGTAGTTTTTATGGTAATCTGTTGAATAATTCCTGGAACTGCATCTAGAAACTTCGGATGTCCAAAACTTCTCTGTGTTCGTTTTATGTTGATGAGTAGATCTGATGTAAACGAAGCTATGCTGGAATGGCTTCGTGGAACATATCTGATACTAAAGGACAGTGCTCTTGATGTTCACGATAAGTTTCAGAGGGAATTTGTAAGGCCGGGTGAAGAAACCCAGTCTTGGTCACGGTAAAACATTAATCCCCAAAAGTATTTGGTGTTGTTTTGAATAACAACATATTAGAAAACGAAAACACATCAAAGTATAAAAATGACATGTTTCAATCTTGAAGAGTCCGAATGAAGAGGTGCTAGGTCGTGGAAAAAAATGAAATGATGCTCACTCGCGTCTCCATTTGGTCACCTTGAGATTCAGCTTTTCTATTTGGGCACACAACCCAAAAAATGAAAGGCTCTTGTTCCAAGTCGATTCGATTAGGAAAGTTGTTTCTCAGATATATAGATATCTAATGAACTAAACCTAAAATCGGAAGAATTGAATGTTTCTGCTAATCAAGTATGGTTCCTGAAACTGGATCTGGGAACCTTTCTGATGTCCAAAAGCTTTCTTGATGTGAATGGATGGATCAGATGTAAACGAAGCTTAGTCGGGATGACTTCGTGGAACAAATCTGATACTAGAGGACAGTATTCAAGATGTCCGCGATAAGTAGAAAAGGAACTTTGTATAAGGCTGGGTAAAGGAACCCAATCTTGCTTCCCACGTGGCCCAAAAAAGAAGAGCTGAGCTGGCTACCTGTACTTGCGGAATGAGGAGAGCACCTTTCTGACGATGACGAAAGAGTGCTGCGAAGAGGAAAGGAGAGGGATGTGTAATAGAGGAAGGTGGATGTGAGTGTGTGTATGTCAGTTGGCAGCAGTGGTTGCAGCAGACAGGAAGGAAGCGCAACCAACCGCGAAGCTCCACGGGGTCTGAGAGAGGTGCATATATAATTGCAGGCCACATAGGGAGGCTCTTGGCCGGATCGCTGCTGTTTTATGCTGCTGAGCTGCTCTGCCATCCGTCCACTTAAGTTCCACTTCTCTCTTCCTCTCTCCTTGACCCTCTCCCTCTTTACCCCTTCGTTATCACTTTATTCCTTCTCTTCCGCGCTCTCTCTCTCTCGTCTTCATTTAGTTTCTTTATCTTTGTATCTTCTTCACCCTTTTTCCTCCCTTCTTTCCCTCTCACCATAGAACTGGACATGCACATATTTGACCACCTTCTACACTACGCACCATTATTTACGTATGTAGTACGTACTAGCAAGAGAGAACGACGCCATCTTGCGCAAATGCATTCGCCAACTGAAGGCGGAGCCAAGACTCTCTCCGAGGGTCTCTCTCTCTTTCTCTTGGCTCTCCTTTTCTCCAGACTGATCCAGCTTGCGATACAGCTTCCCGCTTTTATTCCGTTTCTCCAAGTCTTCGATTCATTATTCAGATTATTCGAGAATTAATGCGGCTTTGGCAATGATCCTGGAAGAGTCTTTGGGCTGTCTTTCGCAAACTCTGGAATTTGTGGAAACAGATCATCAAGATTATTTTCGCAATTTGATAGAATTTCTTAGATTCAATTGGATTTCAAATATTCCCATCGTGGAATACACTGACTCATTGTTATCAGCTTTTAACTGAAAACTCCTTTGAAATTCAGTACCGTTGATCTTATACTTGCAAAGCATAGTTTTTCATAAAGAATTATAAAGTTTGTCTTCACGTTTTAAAATACGTGCACGTATCCTATGGTTGGTAAATAAGGCATACCTGGCTATTCACGAGTCTCATATTTCTTGAAATATTCTTCCTTAAGTATGCCAAGCCTCCTCGAAAGTAGGGAGATTCAGGCTCTTGATTGTGGGGGAGGCAGGAGCAGAGGGAGAGAGTACGCTCGTTGAAATTGCATGTTATTACGAAAAAAGCTGCTGGGGGCACTCGCCGAAATGAGGCGTTATTTTCTCGTGGAATTTTATGTAAGCCCTCTGATCAGTTGGAGCAGCTCCCAAGATTTTATTATAAGTTGCGCACGCTCCTGCAGGTTCAAGGCAGTTCAATCCATTTAAATGAGAAGTGCACTTTACCTCTCCCAGATAAATAATATCCAACATTATTTAGACACAGAAGAAAGTTTTACTTGGTTCGGAATTCCTCTTTTCGAAACATCGTTAAAGCAACATTTCAACCTCCTTATGATTCCGATTTGGTCTTCTAAAAAACACTTTTGATTGAAACCAAACAAAGATGGGGAGAATTGATAGTCCACTTTTTCGAAATATTGTTAGTAGCAACATTTTATATTTCTTATGAT